>APFE031018918.1:0-50797 GCA_000404065.3 Pinus taeda
TTGACAATCTCATCTACACGAAGGAAATAGTTAGTCACACTTTCATCATTATGCATTCTGAGATTTTCATACTGAATTCTAAGGGTTTGAAGTTTTGCTCATTTTACTTGATCATCTCCTTCATAGCTCAGTACAATCTTGTCCCATATTTCTTTTGCGGATTTATACTGCATAACCTTGACAAATTCAGATTGAGATAAACATCCTAATAGAGTATTGAATGCCTTTGCATTTGTTTCATATTTCTTCTTCTCAGCCGGATCTGTAGGAGTTGCTGATGGAAAAGTATACCCTGTATCTATGATATCCTAGACTTCTGTACCAAGAGATTGAAGATAGGCAATTACTTTTACCTTCCAATATATGAAGTTTGTCCCATAAAAAATCAGTGGCCTGATCAATGCTTCTCTCTCGTAGTTGCTCAAGATGATAGATCTTCCTTCAAGCGATCAAGCTTCTTCAGAAGGACTTGCTCTGATACCAATTGTTAAAAATAATACTGAGAGGGGGGGTGAATCAGTGTTATCAAGTCAAATATTCATTTTTCAAATCCAAATGATATACGCTACTTCAGTTAATTAAACTCGCAACTATGTAGAAGGAAACTCGCGTATACTATGCAAACTTATAATTTACTTTATCTTTCAGATGTTGATTGTTAATCTGTGTATCAAATAACCAATAACCAGAAACCATAAAATAGAGCAGAAGACAATCACACACAAGAACACAAGATATAAGGTGGAAACCCAATGTGGGTGAAAACCACCTGCTGCAATTCGTCTCTATATTCTCTTTAATTAGAAACTTCTTTTTACAATTGTACTGGTGCAGTCCTTTACCAGTACGCAAGCTGCAACCTGCAGAGAACTACAACCCTCTCTCGTTTTCCAGCTTCTCCTGGAAGGGAGCTACAACCCCCTTAGCCCTTGCACTAGCCAAGTTACTAGTACGTAGGTGCTGGCCTACAGAAGGCTACAACCTTCTCTTTCTTCCAGGGACCACGTTTCATAAATTTTCAGACTGGATCCATGAACATCAATCAATCATCAATAATTTCTCCATCAACCAATCTCCTTTTCACCAATTAGATCTCAATCAAGTAGATACTTCTTTCACAGCTGTACCCAAAACACAGTACCAGAAACCACACACCAAAATCTAAACCCAGAACACAGAAGCAATAAACAGAAGCAGCTAGATCACAACTCAAAATATATACGCTATTTCAATAACCTGCAACATGCGTGCATACACTTCTGTGTTTGGAACAACCTGCGTATACACTGTTTTCTTTCACTAAACCAACGTGTATACGCGCCTTCGCTTCACTGAACCTGCATACAGATCTATAAAGGATAATTCGCTCTTTCAGATATTCAAACACTAATTAACCCAGATTATCAGTGTTATAGATCAAGCAAGTGCCACATATAACAAACAAAAATCATACAAAGATACTATCATTCAAGCTTAAAGATTATGACCCATCAATAGAACTTATCCTTCTCTTTGCGCTAAGGTTCCTCCAGATCTGCACCATAACCCAATTACCAGTATTCCAGATCTAGCACTTTATCAAATATTCAATGATAATTCAAATGATGCTTTGCCAAATGATCTCCTTCCTCTTTTATAGTCTTAGGCCTTTCACAATACCACGGTCCAAAACCATAATAAAACAATACCATGAACCCAATACTTCGGATCAACACTTTTGGATGCAATACCACGGACCAAAACCATAGGATCAAAAATTGTCAGACTAATACCATGAACCAACCATGAAAGTGCGTGAACTTTTCTCCACATGAAATAAACTTTTCTTTGCATAAAATTTCGTGAACTTTTCTCCACATGAAATAAACTTTTCTCTGCATAAAATTCCATGAACGTTTCTCTACATGAAATAAACTTTTCTCTACATAAAATTCCGTGAATTTTTCTCCACATGAAATAAACCTTTCTCTACATAAAATTCCGTGAACTTTTCTCTGCATAAAATTCTGTGAACTTTTCTCCACATGAAATAAACCTTTCTCTGCATAAAATTTCGTGAACTTTGCTGCACTATAATTTATCATCTGAGATGAGTGGGTTTCCATCAAGTACAACATATGTATCATAATGCCAAAAATCTCCCCCTTTGGACTTAATGGCAACAACAACGAATCACTCTCCCCCTTTGACATCAAGGGCAAAGGGAAAACCAAGATAATATGTTTCCTAGAGAAACATTCTGCTGCCCATACTCCCCCTGAGTACCTGCTGAAATCTCTAAATGAGCTCCCCCTTTGTATATGCCAAGGTGTACCACTCTGTCCATGCTTCCTCTGAGTACATGTTGAAGTCTCTGCTCTGCTGAAGTGTGTTGTTCATGCTCCCCCTGACTATAAGCAAGCTCTGCAAAAAGTTGTTTTACAAGAAGAACATGACTCTATCATAAATGACCTTCCTATCACCAAGGACTCATACATACATCCATTTCCCAACCAAGTGGGGATACATCAAAAGTTTACACATGATAAACAAGAAAATTACATCTTTATCCCAGGCATAGTGGGGAAACCAAGATAGGTCGTTACATGACCTTGACACCATAAAAGAGATACATGAAATAGAGACGAAATATGTAGAGCCAGACTTATGAAAGTCACCAATAACTGATAGTAGCAGCATCTGACAATCACAATTCAGATCAGCAAGCCTGATTTCCTTCTATTATTTCTCTGCCTTCGTTCCACCTGAAACCAACAACAACTATGAACTGGAACCAAAAGCTTCTAAGATAATGCAAACAATGCATCATTAGAAGTTTATCTGCTCCCCCTGTACCTGTGCCAGATGGTCTCTATTAGACCCATATCAGACTATCTTCAACTAGAGCCTGTCCCTTCTGATATCCATCAAGCCTCCATAAATGCGACTTTCTCTGCAAAAACCGGCATATGTACGCTGATCCTCCTCAGGCAACACATCTACATCCATTTTTCTCTGAAACTGACAAGGTTTAACAGCAGGATGATGCATCAACTACTCCCAACTTCTATTTGAGATATTCAAAAGTTTCCCTGGGCAGTGGTTTGGTAAGAATATCAGCAACTTGTTCCTTAGAAGGAACATACTCCAATTTAACCTTTTGTTCCAACACTTGTTCCCGGAGAAAGTGATAGTTGATCGGTATGTGCTTGGTCTTTGAATGCATGACTGGGTTCTTTGAAATGATGATTGCACTTGTATTATCCCATAAGATGGAGATAGGTGTAGTACAAGTGATCTGAAAATCCTACAAGGTTTGCATCATCCAAAGGAGTTGAGTGTAGCAAGATGCAGCTGCAACATATTCCGCTTCAGCTGTAGAAAAAGCAATCGAACTCTGTTTCTTACTGAACCAAGATACTAATATGGAACCCATAAAGAATGCACCACCACTTCTGCTCTTTCTGTCATCCACGCTTCCAGCCCAATCTGCATCTGTATAAGCATGAAGAGTGAGATCTGTATCTCTAGGATACCATAAGCCATAGTTTTGAGTTCCTTGAAGATACTTGAAAATTCCCTTTACTGCCTGAAGATGAGTTTCCTTAGGATTTGCCTGAAATCTTCCAACTATTCCCACTGCATGCATGATGTATGGTCGGGTACCTGTCAAATAAAGTAGACTTCCAATCATGGATCTATAGGTTGGTTGATGCACTGTTGCTTATTCATCATTTGCACTAAGACTCCATCCTATAACCATAGGGGTACATACTGGTTTCGAACCCTCCATGCCATACTTCTTTAGCATCTGCTTGAGGTACTTGGTTTGAGACAAGAAGCTACCGCCTTCATTTTGTTGGATTTGCAAGCCAAGAAAGTATGTCAGTTCTCCAAGCAAAGACATTTCAAATTCTTTCTACATCACCAAGGCAAAGCTTTGACTCATAGCTTCTTCATTGCTACCAAAGATAATGTCATCTACATACACAACAAGTATTAGCAATTTGTCATTTTCAATTTTTATATAAAGATTGCTATCTACCGATCCTTTTGAAAAACCTTGTTGATGAAGATATTTGTCCAAATCATAGTACCAAGCCCTTGGAGCTTATTTAAGACCATAGAGAGCCTTTTTTAGTCTGCATACAATATTTGGATAATTCCCAAGAATGAAACCATCTGGTTGCTCAATGTACACTTCTTCTTCTAAGTCTCCATTCAGAAAGGCTGATTTCATGTCCATTTGAAATACTTTGAACTTCTGCAAACTTGAGAGAGCAGGGAACATTCGGATTGCCTCAAGTCTAGCAACGGGAGCAAAGGTTTCTTCAAAGTCTAATCCTTCTTGTTGAGCATAACCTTTACAAACAAGTCTGGCCTTGTTTCTAATTACTTCCCCATTTTCATTCAACTTGTTTTTGAAGATCCAATTTGTCCCTATGACATTCTTATATTTTGGTCTAGGAACCAACTCCCAAGTGTTGTTCTTTTCGATTTGTTCAAGTTCTTCATCCATTGCCTTGACCCAGCATTCATCTTTGCATGCCTCTTTTACATTTTTTGGCTCAGTGGAGGAGAGTAATGCCAAATAGCTTGAAGCTTCTGCAATTGTTCTTCTTGTTTGTATGCCAGCCTCCTTTTGCCCCAAAATTTGTGATTCTTGATGATTATTTTGAACATACCTAGAAGGAGTCTTTTCTTTTATCCTTATCTGTTCTTCTGGCTCCTCATGAGTTTCTTCTTCTTCCTCAGTTTGATTTGGAGAGTAGTCTTCATCCTCTTCGATATCTTCATGATTTACTTGCCTAGGGATGTATCCTTTTTCATCAACCACTACATCAATGTTGTCAACAATTCTTCCAAGTCTTTTATTATAACACTTATATGCTTTGTTGTAGGGAGAATAACCAAGGACAATGCCTTCATCTGCTCTAGGTTCAAGCTTTCCAAGCTGTTCATCAGTATTCTTAATATAGCATTTGCTCCCAAAAATTTTGAAATGCTTTACCGAGGGAGTATCACCATACCAGAGCTCATGCGGAGTTTGAGTGTTGTTCACTTGGACATTTGTTTTATTGAGAATAACAACCGCAACATATGCAACTTCACCCCATAAGGTTGTAGGAGTTCCAGACTCATCAAGCATAGCACGAGCCATTTGTTGGACTGTTCTGTTCATCCTTTTCACCACTCCATTTTGCTAAGGAGTCCTAGCTGTAGAGAATTCCCTACTTATTCCACGTTCTTCACAGAAATTGAAAAATTCATTTGAGGTAAACTCCCCACCTCTGTCAGACCTGAGGCACTTAATTTTGTAATCTGATTCATTTTCAACCAAGGCTTTGAAGGATTGGAATTTTTCAAATGCTTCGTCCTTGTGCTTCATCAGTCCTAACCAAACCATCCTGGGGAAGTCATCGATGAATAATATAAGGTATTCTTCTCCTCGAGGTGACCTTTTCTTGAATGGACCACATACATCTGTATGAACTAGCTCAAGAGGCCTGCTGGCTGATCCTTCCTTCTCAGGGAAGTTAGTTATGGTTTGCTTCCCAAACTGACATGATTTTCATATGGTGTTGTCTGGAATTTTGATGTCTGGAAGACCACGAACTGCCTGATACTTGCATGCTTTCCTTATTTGTGAAAAGCTTAGATGCCCCAACCTTCGGTGCCATAACTAGTGTTCTTCATTCTTGCTCAAATAACATTGTTGTTCTCCTTCTTCAAATATGTATAGATTATTTGGAGTTCTTTTGCCTTTGATAACTGTTTCTCCTGTATCAAGATCACGAACACTACACCCATCTGATCAAAATATCACCTCGGTTCCATTATCACACATCTGACTGACACTCAATAGATTATGCTTCAAACCATCAACATATAAAACATTTCCAGCTTTGACATCCTCTTTCAACTGAGCAATTCCTTTTCCTTTTATGGCTGCCAGAGTATCATTTCCAAAAGAAACTTTCTTTCCTTTTTCTAAATCAGTATATGATTCAAGTTTTTCTTTATCACCTGTCATATGCTTCGAACATCCGTTGTCGATGTACCATTGATTTTCCTGTCCTTCCACATATAAAGCTATCCCACATCTTTCTAGTTGTTGTTCCTTCATTCTCCATGTTTTTGCACTTGAGGTTTGTTCCTTCTGAGTTGTCTTCCAAAGCCTGCTCCTGCATTTAGAATCTTCATGACCAAAATTATTACAAATATAACATTCAATTTCACTTTCAAGGGTGGAGAAGTTGTTATATGTCCTCTTCGTGATTGCAGGCATACTTCTTTGTTTTTGAGCTTCTCTAGTCATGATTGTCTTATAGGCAACACATTGAGCTGCTTTGTGACCAAAGTTATGGCAAGAAAAACATTGGCCATTGAAGAAATTTCTTCGACTATCATCCAACCGATTGTAATTTCTACTACCATCCATTCTTGAAGAAAATTGGGAAGATTTTACTTGTGGCTGGTTGTAGCTTTTGTTTGTCCTTAAGGTAGCATGCCCCCGATTTTCTTGATAGTCTTTGTTCGTCCTTGAGGAAGACTGTCCCTGATTTACCTGATGATTTCTATTAGGCCTTTGCTCACTCCTTCTTGTTGCTTCAAGATAACTTTTAGAGGTGGAAGCTTGAGATGCTTCTCCATTATACCCCAGACCTGTCTTGATTAGAAGGGAACGTTGCACACTGATAATCTCATCCAGAGTTTCAGATCCTTTAACAAATTTAAGATTAAGCGCCTTTGTTTTCTCAATTTATTTTCTAAGGCCAACAATTTCACATTCTAACCTCTCAAGAGATTTCTCTTTTTCATCAAGTTGAATTTGCAGAGTATCAATGATATTATTCCTTTCTTCTAAACATCTTTTGAGTCTAGAAATTTCTTCATAAAAGCCATCCATATCTATAGCATCCAGGTAATCCTCATCTTCAAAAGCCATTAAAAGTTTATAGTGATTACCTCATTCATCTTCATCGCTATTTGATAGTCCATCACTATCTTCATGAGTGTAATAGCTTTTCTTATTTGCATTCTGTTTCTTGTACCTTCTAACAGGTTCCTTCCCCTTGTCAATATTATCCTTTTGAGGACATTTGGTAGCATAGTGACCTACCCTTCCACAAGAAAATCATTTGAATGGTAACTTACCTCGGAATCGTCCAGTGCCCCGTAGAAGATTTTTGACAAAATTTGATTCTTCTTCTTCTTCTGATATGTGTTCAGACTCATAGTAGTCTCCTTTGCCAGATGCTTTGAGGGCAGCTTCTCTCCTATCTGCTGGTCCTCCTTTCCTAATCTCATAAGCAGTTAGAATTCCATGCAGCTGTGACATTTTAAGGTTTTGAAGATTCTCCTTTTCTTCTATTGTAGAAACTTTAGATTCAAACCTAGGGGACAAAGATCTTAGAACTTTTTCAACTACAACAGCTTCCTTTACTTCTTTACACAAATTTTTCATACAATTAACAATCTCATCTACACGAAGAAAATAGTTAGCCACACTTTCATCATTGTACATTCTGAGATTTTCATACTAAATTCTGAGGGTTTGAAGTTTTTCTCGTTTTACCTGATCATCCCCTCAGATCAGAACAATCTTGACCATATTCCTGTACAGATTTATACTGCATGACTTGACAAATTCAATGTGATAGACATCCAAATAGAGTAATGTGATGTCTTGCATTTGTTCATATTATTCTTCAGTCGGATCTGTGGGAGTTGATGCTGGAAAAGTATACCCTGTATCTATGATATCCCAGACTTCAGTACCCAGAGATTGAAGATAGGCAGTAACTCTTACCTTCCAGTATACGAAGTTTGTCCCATAAAAAACTGATGGCCTGATTGATGCTTCCCTCTCGTAGTTGCTCATGATGAAAGATCTTCCTTCAAGCAATCAAGCTCCTTCAGAAGGACTTTCTCTGATACCAACTGTTGGAAATAATACTGAGAGGGGGGCTGAATCAGTATTATCAGGTCAAATATTCCTTTTCTAAAACCAAATTGTATACGCTACTTCATTTCATTAAAACCGCATATATACGCAACTATTCAGAAGAAAACCCGTGTATACAAGGCAAACTTTTAATTTACTTTAACTTTCTGATGATGATTGTTAATCTGTGATGCAGAATCAAATAATCAGAAACCAGAGGGAGTAAAACAGAGCAGAAAGATAATCACACACAAGAACACAAGATATAAGGTGGAAACCCAATGTGGGTGAAAACCACCTGCTGCAGTTCGTCTCTATCTTTCTTTAATTAGAAACTTTTGTTTACAATGTACTGGTGCAGTCCTTTACCAATATGCAGGCTGCAGCCTGCAGAGAGCTACAACTCTCTCTCGTTTTCCAGCTTCTCCTGGAAGGGAGCTACAACCCCCTTTAGCTCTTGCACTAGCCAAGATACTAGTACGTAGGTGCTTGCCTACAGAAGGCTACAACCTTCTCTTTCTTCCAGGGACCACGTTTCATAAATACTGGATCCATGAGCATCAATCAATCATTAAGAATTTCTCCATCAACCAATCACCTTTCACCAATTAGATCTGAATCAAGTAGATATCTCTCTGACAGCTGTACCCAAAACACAGTACCAGAAACCACACACCAAAACAGAACCCAGAACACAGCAGCAATGAAAAGAAGCAGCAAGATCATAGTTTAAAACATATATGTTACTTTATCATCCTGAAACATACGTGCATACGCTTCTGCGTATGAAACAACCTGCGTATACGCGTTATGACTTCACTGAACCTGCGTGTATACGCGCCTTCGCTTCACTGAACCTGTGTACAGATCTATAAAGGATAATTCACTCTTTCAGATATTCAATCACTAATTAACCCAGATTATCAGACTTATAGATCAAGTAAGTGCCACATCTAGCAGACCAAAATCATACAAAGATACTATCATTCAAGCTTAAAGATTATGACCCATGAATAGATCTTATCCTTCTTTTGCGCTAAGGTTCCTCCTTCATTTAGATCCAGATCTGCATCACAACCCAATTACCAATATACCAGCTCTAGCACTTTTTCAGATATTCAATAATAATTCCGATGATCATTTGCCACATGATCTCCTTCCTATTTTATAGTCTTGGGCCTTCCTCCATACCATGGTCCAAAACCATAACATTCCAATACCATGAACCCAAAACTAGGGATCAAGACATCTGATGAGACGCCATGGTCCAAAACATAGGTTCAAATCCCAAGGACTAACTACCATGGACCAAAAGTATGATCCCCAACATATACGTGCTTTTTAAACGTATAACCCGCGTGTATACGCGTCTTTGTCTAGATGAACCTGTGTATATATCTTTTTCTTCTCTCTGGGAGCCTGAACTGAGATCTTCTACCAAAGAGAGTTGCCATCAAGGACAACACCTGTGCCATAGCTCCAAACCTATGCCATAATGCCAACATAATATATTTTACATTTTATTTATTATTTATTGTGGAAAAAGTTATGGTTTTTGGGCATGTGGTATTGATAAGCCATGGTATTGGTCCATGATATTGTTACAAAAACTATAATATCCATGGTAAAGTGGGGGTGGATATCCATGGTTAAGAAAACCGTTATAATCTCTGTTTATTGTAAGTATTAAGTGTTTTTTTTTTTAATTTAACAAGTAGGAGATGTGTTGGGTTGTGGAGCTAGGGTTTTGAACACGGGGTGAAAACAACGAATTGGTAACAATGGAAGGGCTTGGAGGAGGGAGCTCCACTCCCTCCTACAATAATGTGGTTTCAAATAGAAACATAGAGATGAGTCTGAGCAATTTCCAGAAACCACCTAAGGCATAGATAAAATCAAAGGAAACTCACAAATAGGGAGGCAACAATTCCCATGATAAGGAAGCAACCCACCAAGAAGCTAGGTGGGAAACAAATCCTGGCGAGAAGAGTCAGAGAACAAAGATAAAACCCTGCGAAGGGGTCCTGCAAGCCAAAAGCTAACATTAAACCCATGGTGGTTTTAAGAAATCCTGCACTACAGGAGCACAAAGAGCATATGGAAACTTATGCAATCATTTGCATGTTTATGGGCATATGGCCCAAAAACAAAGCACTATATACATGGATAAGAAACAACTCGAAACCGAAGGGGGCTATAGAACTACATCTTGGCTCTAAGGGGTTCTTCACAATGGTTTTTACTAACATGGAAGACAAAGACAAAGTCTTCAAAGGAGGACCATACTTCTATGTTGTTGCAGGTCTATACATGTGACCATGGGTGTTGAACTTTGTTCCAGAGTGAGAAACCTTCACATCAATCCTGATATGGATATGATTATACTCCTTACCTTTAGACTACTAGCTAAAGGACTCGTTAAAAGCTATGCATAAAAAATTAGGGCATTTCATTAAAATATCAGAGGTGACTCTGTGAGGAAAATATACTTCCTTTGCCCATATATGTGTAGAAATAGACTTATTGGGGGCAATCCTAGATGAAATCATTCTAGAATTTTATGACGAGGAATGGGTCCAGGCAGTCGAATATGAACACATCCCTTTCAGATGCCATAAATGTCATGAACATGGGCACCTCTTTAGAGAATTCTCACTCAACAAAAGTGAGGAACACCAAAAACCCAACAAAGGAAAAGACCTCGAGGGTTTTACCAAAGTGGGAGGTAGAGGAAAAGGGTGGGGGATCAGAAGACCCAAAAGAAACCTAGTGAAAGCAAGATACCAAGTCATAATAGATTTGAAATTTTAGAAGAGGAAAGGCAAGAAAATGGAATGCACAAGAACATAGAGGTCTATCATACAAAAATGGAAAAATATGACAACATGGAAATCATACAGGAGCAAAATGGACAAAAGGAGGACACATTGAGCAGCATGGAACCTGGAAGGGACCAAGAGATGACCCCAAGTGAAGGAGGAATGGAAGACTAAGACCTATAGGAGATCCTTGAGAGGGAGAACCTTGAACTAGGAAAGTTCCTAGAGTAGGGAAATAACACAGGAGTAGACTCTCTACCACAAGAGGAGTATGACAGAGTACAATAGTTATTCCTTCAAAGGTCACACACAAAGCCTGTAGCAGTCAAAAGAAAAAATGATAGCCAGGAGAGCCAAGGAGTTAAATCTAAGGAGAAGATAATATGACACTCCACCAAGAACCTAGGCAAGAAATGAGGAAGAAAAAGATAGAATGAACTACTGACAGAATGTGGAAAACTCATGATTAACTCAGGTAAGATGAAAGATCTCACGAGTTACTCATTTACTAACCCGTCATTATCAAGCTTACAATGTGGAATATTAGAGGTCTAGGAAGTAAAAGGAAGCAAAGAAATCTCAATAATAGAATCAAAGAAGAAAAACTAGATATGGTGTTTATTCAGGAAACAAAATGTTTAGTAGACAAAATTAGAGAAAAGCACACCAAATGGCTCAGTAAATATAAGTACCTAGAAGTCAAAGTAAACAATTCAGCCAGAGGTATTCTCACTCTATGGAACCCTCAAGAGTTTGAAATCTTAGATGCAGAGGCTTCAAGAAATCACCTCTCAATGGTTATCCAACCTTTGGGGCACAAAGATTGTTACATGATTACAAATGTCTATGGTCCTCAATTTCTGGATAACAAACTCAGGCTTCTCACCTCACTAGAACAATTGAGGGAGATACATCCAACAATGCCCTAGATTCTAGGAGGGGACTTCAATATGATCCGATCTCTCACAGAGAAGAAAGGAGGAACCAGAGCACTTGGAAGAGACTCAATAGCCTTTCAAAATTTCCTTAACAATATGAGATTGGTGGATATGGACACAATAAATGGCATCTTCACATGAAACAACAAGAGAGGAGGAACTGCCCAAGTTGCCTCGAGATTAGACAGATTCATAATCTCAAAGGAACTCCTTCTCACAGGCAATATAAAGACTGCTTTTATCCTTCATTTTGGAGGACCAGGCAACTGACCCATCCAGCTAGAAGCCTCCTTTATTGGAACCCTGAGGAACAAACCCTTCAGGTTTGAAAATATCTGGTTTACTCACCCTGATTTCATCAATAACATTGGAAGTTGGTGGGCTGAAGAAATACCCTACCAAGGCACAAAAATGTTCCTCCTGCATCAGAGACTCAAACACATCAAGAGAAAACTCAAAGAGTGGAATAAAAAAGAGTTTGACAACATCTTCAAAGCCAAAGGAGCTGTGGAAAAAAAATTACAGGAAATTATTCAAATTCTCATCATAGAAGGATTCACAGAGGAAAGGAAATTACAAGCGGACTCACTACAACAAGAATGGAACAACAAATGCCAGCAGGAGGAAATATTCTGGAAACAAAAATCTAGAGTGCATTGGATAAAGGACGGGGAAAGAAATACCAGGTTCTTTCACAACTCTACCATGGATCGTGGGGCTCATAATAGGATCACAAAACTCATAGATCCTTGAGGAATAACACAAAATACTCACGAGGAAATGGAATATGTTCTGGTTTAACATTTTCAAAGTATAGCATAGGATACCATGGAAGACAGATCTCAATTTACTAAAAGTTTTACTCAAAACATTCCAAAAGTAGTAACCAGAGATGACAATCATAATCTCTACAGGCCAGTAACTGAGGAAGAGGTCAATGAAGCCATAAAAGAGATGCACAATGGAAAATCTCCAGGCCCAGATGGTTTTAATGTTGACTTCTTCAAAACATGTTGGGAAACAGTCAAGCATGAAATTCTAGAGGTGGTGGAGGACTCGAGAAAATCAAAATTAGTTCTGAGAGCACCTAATGAATCCTTCATTACCTTAATCCCCAAACAGGAAAATGCTTTGACTCTAGACATATTTAGAACCATTTCTTTATGCAATGTGGTGTACAAAATCATTTCTAAATTAATTGCTAATAGACTCAAACCCCTCTTACCAAAATTGGTGTCAGAAGAGGAGACTGGATATGTGGAAGGTAGAAAAATTCTTAATAATATCATCCAAGCACACGAAGTGGTGCATTCCCTTAAGACTAATAAGCAAGTAGGCATGATAATACAACTCGACATATAGAAAGTTGGTCTTATATAATGGACGTTCTTAAAGCTTATGGCTTTGACCATAACTGGATAAGATGGGTTATGGCTCTCATCCCCACTGCTAGTTGCTCTATTCTTCTTAATGGCTCTCCTTCGAGAACCTTCAAGCCTTCAAGAGGCCTTAGACAAGGAGATCCCCTCTTCCCCTTCCTCTTCATTCTCATGATGGAAGGATTGGGTAGAGAAATCTCTTCAGCCAAACAGAAAGGTCGAATCCAGGGTCTTAGACTCACTCCGAATGGGGACTCATTGACCCATCAACAATTTGTGGATGAGACTATGCTACAAGGCACTCCATCAGTCAAAGAAGCCAAAGATTTCAAAAAAAATCGTGAAGGAGTTTGCATTGGCCGCGGGTACTAAGGTAAGCCGCATAAAATCTAAAGTTTTCTTTTTTAATACTGATATTCCAATACAAAGAAATCTCTCCAGAATCCTAGGATTTCAAAGGGAGCTTCTTCTTTCGAAATATCTGAGAGTAACCCTCACTAAAAAACCTATAGGCAAAGACGTATGGGAGATAGTTATAAATAAATTGAAGGACAAAGTCAACAGATGGACAAACAAATCCTTGAATTTAGCAGGGAGGTTAGTTCTCACAAAGGCAGTCCTACGAACCATTCCAATCTATATGTTATCAGCACTTCCAGCACCAAAAGGAGTAATGCAACAAATCAGGAATATTCAAAGGGATTTTCTTTGGGGTAAAGGGGACGAGAAAAAGAAATGGGCTTTGGTAGCTTGGGACAAGCTTTGCAAACCCAAAACCCATGGTAGTTTAGGTCTCCATGACCTAAACATTATAAGCAAAGTCTAGGGGGCAAAGCTTTGGTGGAGATGACTAATGGAAGTAAGAAACCCCTAGACTAAACTCTGGAAACAAAAATACACCACATCAAAATGACAGGCTACATTAGAGGTTCCCATATTTGGAACAAGGGTGGGAGAATAGAGACTTAGATCAGAAACATAGTATCTTAGAGATCAGAAATGTGAAGACTGCATGGTTTTGGGAGGACAACTGGCAACAAGAACAAAACCTCAGTAGAGAAGAACTGGACCTTATAAAAAATGACACCATTAACAAAGGACTAGAAAAAGTAAGCGATTACTAGGATCAATTAAGGAACACAGGTAAATGGAGAATTTGGAATGTACCAGACTACAATGTAGAGACACCATTGAAGAACCAAGCAAAAGTTTTGGAAGCTATTCTAGAATAGCCACGGAACTTAACCAACCAAGCCCTAATAAGACATGGAAAGACCTATGGAACAACCCACACTGGATGAAGATCAAACTGTTCAGGTGGTTGGCCCAGCACATAAATATTCTTACTTAGGAAAATCTCAGAAAGAGAGGTTTTGTTGGGCCTTCAAGATGCCAACTATGCAGTCTACAGGAAGAAATGATGGATCATCTTCTCAAACTTTGCCCTTTCACCTCCACCTTATGGAATTGGGTAGCCTGTATCTTCAAGCAGACAGATAGGAACAAAAATGACATCATTGGCACTCTAAGGAATTGGAGGAAGAACTTCTCAGACAATAAGATAGTGAACACAACCTAGACTATGATTCCATGATTCTTGATTTGGGATTTTTGGAAGGAATGCAACAACAAGATCTTCAAAGATAAATCAAGCTCAATTCAAAATATCATAGACAAAATCCTAAACCAGCTCAAAGAAATAGTCACTACCCTTCGAAAGCATCCTCCAGAGAAACCAACAGGTCAATGGGATGTTCAAATTCTGGAACTGTTGGGACTCTAGTCTCTTGTACCTCAAGGAACAATTAAGAAGACAAAGCAAATTTCAACAGGAAAGGCTTTCTAACAAACACCTCCCCAAGGATTTTTAAAATTTAATATATATGGAGCCTCAAAAGGTAACCCTGGAGACTCTGGTTATGGAAGAGTCATAAGAGATGAAGAAGGCAACATAAAAGTCATCTTTCACAGTCATCTGGGAAGGTCCACTAACAATATGACTAAGCTAGTGGCCGTAGAACAAAGCTTAGAGATTTTGATAGAGTTAAATTTACATAACACAATTATTGAAGCTCACTCAGAATTAATAATTAAAGCAATGAAGCGGCTAAGCTCAGTCACTGCACCTAACAAAGTATCAAAACACTGGAGACTTCTACAAGTCTATCACTGAATCCAATCGCACCTAAGAATACTAAGAACTCTTAGTTTTGTGCATGTTCGCAAAGATGCCAACATAGTAGTAGACTGACTTGCCAATAAAGGGGTGAGATGCACAAAAGGCAACAAATGTTGTGTGTGGGAAAGGATACCCATAAGGCAACTATGGGAGAATTACCACACTCTAGCCCTTACAAACAAGGAGAAATATCAACACATGACGGGGAATCCACGAGCTGACCTTTGATACATGGATGTTAAAGATTCAAATGACAAACAAAATGAGCTCTGGCACTGTCAGGGCCCTGCAAGTGGGTGAGCAGACAGAAATACAGTGATGATCAGCTATAAACTGCGAGACATGAGTTCATTTCGGTGGTGCAGTAGAATGGATGGATGCAGAGCAGAGAATCATAGGTTTTCGGATTATCAGGAGTCAAGTGCTTTCCATATTATATAGTGTCCTCAAAACCCGAAGAGGTTTCTAAGAAAAGTCTCCAATGCCACTCAACAAATAATATGTGGTGTACAGAGGAGAGAGAAAACCACCTTCATCGAGCAGGTTTTCCTGTGGCTCCTTCCCCGCCCAATATTACCATCGGCCATCAGATCCAGCATCAGTAAGTCAAGGGCTTTGACTCGTCGAGCAGGTTAGTGGGTCTGGATGGTCCAAAAGTGGACCCAAAATTATTATTTTAAGGTCACTATTCCCCACATTGGGTCCGCCCAAAGTTGTTTAGGGTTATAAAAAGTCAAGAAATTTCCGGGTTATCGGGTGTCCTTTAACCCTGATATGGTTATTCAAATTTTTCTCTAACGTGATTCAAGGAAGAACACATGGCTACTAAACGAGAGGGAAAACCGCCCTCATCGAGTGGGTATTCCTGAGGCTTCTTCTCCGCCCGATATCTCCCTTGGCCATTGGATCTAGTGATTGCAGATCAAGGGCTCTACCTTATCGAGAATGTTTGTGGGTCCAAGAGCTCCATAGTGGACCTGAAGCCTTAATTATGTGGTCTCTATTCACCTTTTCAAGTCCGCCCAAAGTTTTATTTAAATGGTTTTGTGTTTTAGTTCCGGTTTTAACGCTATGGGTGGAAGTGGTTGTTTTTTTTTTTGTCTCCCTTGGCATTAGGCCCATTTCCCGAGAAGTTGGCTCTTCCCACAGGGTCGAAGTGATGGCTAAGTATATAGCCCTCTTCCTCTTTGGGAGCAATGTAATTTATGTATTATACTTCAAAGTGACAAGATAATAGAAGGACCGACTCTTGCTTTAGCAAAAAAAGTAATTATTAAGTTATTACTGCTTATCAATTAAATTTAAATATGGTTATGTAATTATTATTAGTCCTGTCTAAGGCAACAGTCTAACAATCAATTTGTCTCTTCATGAACATTAGTTTAACATTGACCAATGCAAATTATAATGTTTAAGTTTGAAAAATAAATGCCATGTGGGTAACTGGCTTACATATTTTATGCCAGAATTTATGGATATGATTGCAATATTAATGCATGATTTCTAGATATTCTTGTAGTGATTTTTATTCTTAAGCTTTGCAAGAAAATCATCCAAAAATAAAATAGTTGAAAATAAATTATACTCAAGTAAATAACATATTTACCTTCATATACTTACAAGAGTTACTTCCCACCGTTATTTATCTTTCTACAACACTTATGTAGTATAAATGTGTAGACTTACTAGAGTTACTTCCCACCATTATTTATTTTTCATCAGCATTTATGTAGTATAAATGTGTAGACTTACTAGTTGTTACTACCTAACAAAATTTATGCAAGTTCTTATGCTTTAGCAAGGCTTACATATTTTATGGCATAATTTATGGATATGATTGCAATATTCATGCATGATTTCTAGATATTCTTGTAGTGATTTTTTATTCTTAAGCTTTGCAGGAAAATCATCCAAAAATTAAATACTTGAAAATAAATTATACTCAAGTAAATAACATATTTACCTTCATATACTTACAAGAGTTACTTCCCACCATTATTTATCTTTCTTCAGCACTTATGTAGTATAAATGTGTAGACTTACTAGAGTTACTTCCCACCATTATTTATCTTTCGTCAGCACTTATGTAGTATAAAGGTGTAGACTTACTAGTTGTTAATACTGAACAAAATTTATGCAAGTTCTTATGCTTTAGCAAGAAATTTACTTATCCACTTCACATCTCAGCCAAAGAAAGACTATATGATGATTTGTATATTAATGATTATTTATTTAGCATTGACTAATGTAACTTATAATTATTTATGCAATTTTTCTTAAGCATAATTTCTAACTTGAGCTCGAGGGACTATATAACAAATTGAATTTTATTAATTCTATTAGTTTTAATTTTTTATCATTAATTGAGCCAAGATTTACATGTTTACTTGAGATACTACAATATCTTCCTCATACTTGGGTTCTATATTACTTTTAACATTTTATCCTTGTTTAATTGAGCTGACATACAAATGTGTTTTTGGTGCAGCATAAATGATGGTTTAATAAAACCCACAACGAGTCTTTGAAGCCACAGTCACTCCCCGTCTCTATCGCCACCCAAATCCTTTGAAAATAATGATTTTCCCTTTCGGGAACCAAATGCCTTTGGGAATACTAAAAGTGCGCCCTTCCACGTTTAAAACAAACATATGGACTTTTACTGTAGATCTGGATTTGACCGATCCGATGGCCGAGATCAAATTGCAAAATCAGTGATTAGCATGCGAAAGCTCCCAACTATTGTCCCTAACCCTCAAGACTAATGTGATATCGCTGATCGCTATCGACGATTCAGAATAGTCACTTTAATATATATGTACCTCTCCAATATTCCAATGCGATAACATGCCAGACTGGACAACACTCAACACTCCCTTTCATAAACATTCAAATCCACCATTTTGAATCCACTAAGTGTTTTAGCATGATCTCCTTTTGTAATGGTTTCGGCGATGTGATGAGGACATATAAACATGGCCGATGCGATTGGATTTTATGGACCCGATGGCAACTAAACTTTGCTCTATCATCACTTTAGTTCTGGATTCTCCTTCTAACTATGTTTTAGCTCGATACTTAGTGTATTTGAGCTTTCCTACCTGTGGAACTAGAATGAAGCAATGCGCTGCAGATTGATCCTTTAATGCAACAATCTCATTAACAAATATGGAAAACAAAGACAGATCGAATCTGCATGGATTTTAAAAATAAAACCAACATTTGAGGCCTCCAAGGGCCGATTAAAGAATGATGCATAGAATACTGATTTTATTCACAATAATAACACAAGGTCTCAGCCTTGGCCAGATTACATAGGAAAAGGACCTATGTTTACACAAAATACAATCCACACACACTCTCTGAGCACTCACTCCACCCCAAGCCTCTCCAAAATCCTCTTGCTTATTACACTTTTCCTCTTTTATCACTCAAATAATCCCTCTAACAATATCTAACAACAATCTTCTATTTTCAATAAATCTAACATCAAATCCTCTATTTCTTAGCTCTCCCTCACACCTATGCAAACAACTCTATCTCTAAATCTAAATTAAGATAGTCCCTAACTTATTACAATAATGAATTATAACAACTTGTTGAGAGATACAACACTCTCAGTGAAAATCAGTTTTGACCCATGAGTCAATGAATTTGAAATTGTTTAGCCACAACATGTGAACAAGTTTTCACATTGCTGGCTAAGTCCCAATGCTCCTCCATTAGACTCCTGGGGAAGAAAAGGCTTGTCCTTCAAACTTTCAGGACTTACTCCATACTTCTGTAGTTATGCTATTGTCAACCAGCTAGAATCTTCCACTCGTTGCTGCTTCCACTTAACTAGATACTAGAAATAAGTCTGCCCTCTGGTTTTCTTGGATATTCTTTGATCCAAGTTAGCTTCAAATTCTTCCTTGACTGCTTTTGGTACTTGTTCCTCCTAGTTCACAGTTTGAACTTCATCACCTGTATCTTCTTTCTTCAATTATGTTTCTACCTACTTGAATGGATATAAATCTACAACATTAAAAATGGGGAATATGCCAATCCCTTTTGATAACTCAATATCATATGCATTGGCTGAAATTTTTCTTATAATTTTTCAAGGTTCGGTCTTCTTCATTTTCAGTTTGTTATAAGTTTTAGTAGGAAATCTCTCTTTCCTCAAATATTCCATTACTAAATCTCCTACTTGGAACTCTTTCTCTCTTCTTTTAAGGTTTACTCTCTGCTTGTATTTGTTGCAATTCTCCTGCAATTTATCTTTGACTTCTTCCTGTAATCTCTGCATTTGTTCGGAAAAATCTTCAACACTTGCAATCCTAGCTTCCTGTCTTCCCAAATCTCTAAGCCCATATACTCCTCTTGGATGCATTCCAAAGACAATCTGAAATGGACTCCTTCCAATGCTTTAGTTTGGTGTATCATTGTAAGCGAACTCAGCTTCAACTAATGCCAAATCCCACTGTTTGGGATTCTGATATACCAAACTCCTTAATATGTTCCCCAAGCTTTTGTTCACTACTTTAGTTTGTCCATCTGTTTAAGGATGGTATGCTGAACTAAAACTGAGGTTAGTTCCCTGTTTCTTCCAAAATGTCGTCTAGAAATGCCCTACAAACTTGGTATCTTTATCTGACACAATAATTACAGGTAAACCATGCAATCTTACAATCTCTGAAAAGAAAAAATTAGCTATGTGGGTTGCATCACTAGTTTTCCTACAAGTAATGAAATGTGCCATTTTAGAAACCTATCTATTACAACATAAATAGAATCATTTCCTCTCTCGGTTTTTGGCAATCCCAGAAAAAATTCCATGCTAACTGCATCCCATGAACGATCTGGTATGGGCAATGGCTGATACAGTCCCGTGTTCTGACTCCTTCCTTTAGCATGCTAATATATCTTGCATTTATCAACAAACTTTTTAACGTCATTTTGCGTTTTGGGCTAGTAATAAAAATTATTCACCTGGGCAAAGGTTTTATCTTGTCCAAAATGACTAAATAACCTCCACTATGTTTCTCCTTGATTATGTTCTCCTTCATGGAACATTTGGGAATACATAACTTATTTCTTTTAAGCAATAAGCCTCTTTGAATGAGGTAGTCCATCTAGTGACTTTTGTTATAGCTCATTGGATTCTAAACTATTGTGTAGATATATCTAAAATCTTCATCATCCTTGTAAATTTCTATCATTTCTTCAAATCCTACAACACCCACTTCAAACTCTTGCAAAACAAAAATTACCCTGCTCAATGCATCTGCTACTTTATTAGACTTACCACTCTTATGATTTATTACAAAAGTAAAACTTTGTAGAAATTCTACTGATGAGCCCCAATTTTGGTACAATTTGGGCTCATTTTGGCCTATTTTACTTGCTCAAACCATTCATTTTTATTTGCTTATGCATGCATTTCTTAGTTTATTCATGTTGTTTGTAGGAAGAAGGTTAGACACTTTATCTACGTGACTAATGCAATATGATTCCAGGTTTTGGCATTAAAAAGGGAGCAAGAGACAACGAAAAAGGGGATAAGGAGACAATGAGGTGGCACTGCTGATTTTGTGGAGAGATGTCCACGGTCTTGGGACATTCCTCGTGATTCCCACCAAGAACTCCGAGCTCCAATCCATCTCCCCTCCGAGCTTAAGAAGCAGCCAGCTGTCCTACAGGAACAACAGTCATAAACTGTTTTACAGGAACAGTAGTTATGACTGCCCTACAGGATCCGCAGTTAGACTCTAGTTGGACAGCCGAGCTCCTAAAATCAAGGGCACTTGGTGGATCATCGTTTTTGTATAAGTATGAAGGTCTTAGCCTTGGATAGGTTGTTGAAACTCTCGTATTGCTATTGTAATTTTGGGAGCACAGTTCAGTTTTCGTTCCTTTTTGTAAGCCAATTTGGCATGACATCAGATTATGAATAAAGAAGGCAGTTTGTGATCTAGTTCTGAGTTTCTTAAGGAGACTATAGCTCTCAAGTTAGGGCCCAACCTGAGAGCCATAGATCCCCTCTGTTGTAGTGTTGTTTCCATTTCATTTCCAGCAATTTAAGTTTTCGTTTGCACATGCAATTCGAATTACAGTTGGTGATTTGGTTTTCTTATGAGTAGGATAGATTTTGCTTATGATGTAGTTGTTTCCACTTGTTTAGTGTAGTAGAGGATAGATACCATCAATTGGAGCTCCAGCAAAACGGTTGTTAAGGCTCACTGCCATCTCTCTTGAAGATTGGGGTGCAGTCCATAATTAGCCACCAAAAACACGCATTACTTTACTTGATGATTGCTGCAATACAGTCACGGTTTTGATTAGATGCTTCCTTGTCATTCACACCTGCACACATACTTTCATCACAGCCTCATACATGTTTCTCTTCGCGTTTTGGATTGTTGTTCATTGAATTCATGGCATACGTAATTTAGGTTGATGCATTTTCGGTTTGGTGACAGTCATAGTCATTTTTTTCATTTATACTCCTCTTTCTCATTCCACTACCATCTCCTCCATCTTGATCACGCATGCAAGCATATCTCCTCGACCTTCACGTCGTTCTGTCTTCCACTCCTCACGTAACTTCATTTCCTAACCTTTCATTGACATAACCCCTTACCTTCAACATACTCCCTACACCCATTTCCCATCTCATTCCTCCACTTTTGAGTCATCACCAGCCTTATCCCTACCTCACATATCTCTCCCTACCATTCCATCACTCCTCCATCACTTCAAACCTTCACGGTAGGTCATCCTGTAGCAGTTTATAGACATCCTGTAGAAAGCTCTGAGTATCCTGTAGGATCCCCTGCAGACATCCTGTAGGAAGCCATGCACTCGATTGCTGAGCTTCTGAATGTGGAAAACCTCTGTGGATGGACGCTAAGGGTCCATAGGGACCTCACATAGCCTCCCCAACCTATTCCATGCTTTCCTTCCTTCTCCATCCCATCTGCACAAACAAACCCTAATTAGCACACAATCACAATTATCCCATCCACTTAAAGGAAAAATACAAAAACATGTCTCTTATGATGCAAGCAGTTTAGATCCATGTATTTTCACTTATCAGAGGTAACAACAGCATTGGTAGAAGTTTCCTTGACGTCATTTGCATTATAGAGGCTAGACTAGTTAAAATAGGGTTTCCTAGGTTTACATGCCTTGATTTTCTTTCAGTTCATTTTTGTCAAGTAGATTAGTCTTCTTTGAGCTAGCTTTCATCCATCATTGATAAAGCTTCTTCTGTGAGCCCATAGAAGTTGGCTTGAGACCTAGCGGACGTGTGCCAGCTAACCAAGTGACAGCTGCGACAAGAGCTAGTACTTGTGCATACAGCACTGTCGCTTCCAAGTTTGTATGAACTACCGGGTTGATAAAACAAGAGACAAGAAGCCCCAGGAGTTGTAGCATTATTGCTACAATACGGAGCTCACCATCTACCCATTTGGCATGATTCTGATTTAGCTTTGGATGGTTATTAATAAAATATAAATCATGGTTTTCTGAATATAAGATTAATTCTTTAGGCAACAAGTAATGCCTCCACTTTTTCAATGCCTGCACAATAACATAAAACTCCTTGCCATAAGAAGAATATTTCTTCTTTCCATCATTCAGTTTCTCACTGAAATATGTTATTGGCCTTTACTCCTGGCTTAGAACTACACTAACTGCTACCCCCACTTGCATTTGTTTCTACTTGAAAGACTTTCTCAAAACTAGGCAATGCTAAAATTGGCTCTTTTGTTATCTTCTTCTTTAGAAAATTAAAGTTTCGGTCCACCACTTTTGTCCATTGAAATGGCTGGTTGAACTCCTTGATAATCTCAAGGATTGGTGCACAAACTTGACTAAAACCTCTTATAAACTTTCTGTAAAAACTAGAAAGTCCATGGAATCTTCTTACCTCAAATATGCTTCTGGGAGTAAGCCAATTCCGGATCACTTGTGCCTTTTCTAGATCCATCTTCAAGCCTGCTTCAGAAACTACAAATCCCAAGTACACCAGCTCTTCCTTCATGAAACTACACTTCAAGTTTATTAGTATTTTCTCCTTCTGCAGAGTTCTCAGGACCAACTTAAGATGTTCTAAATGCTCCTCTTTACTTTTGCTAAAAACCAGAATATCATCAAGTTAAATAATGAAAAATTTACCTACATACTCCTTCAGGACCTTGTTCATTAGTGTCATGAATGTGCTGGGTGCATTAGTGAGCCCAAAAGGCATCACTAACCACTCATATAGTCCACTATTTGTTTTGAAGGTAGTTTTCCATTCATCGCCTTCCTGAATCTTGATCTGATGATACCCGCTTTTCAAATATATCTTAGTAAAGTATCTGGATCTACTTAAATAGTCCATTAAATCATCCATTATGGGTAAAGGAAACCTATACCTGATTGCTATCTTATTGATAGCTCTAGAATCTGTGCACATGCGCTATTCTCCTCCCTTCTTCGGACTGAGTACTATTGGCACAACACACAGCTCAGACTCTCTCTGATCAACCCCTTGTCCATTAGTTCCTGTACTTGCCTTCCCACTTCAATGTTTTCCTGAGGAGATAGTCTATATGCAGTGTTATTGGGTAGACTTGCCCCTTGTATTAAGTCGATAGGGTGGCTAATGACAAACAATGACAAATTTACCTACATACTCCTTTAAGGCCTTGTTCATTAGTGAGCCCAAAAGGCATCACTAACCACTCATGCAGTGCACTATTTGTTTTGAAGGTAGTTGTCCATTCATCACCTTCCTGAATCTTGATCTGATGATACCCGCTTTTCAAATATATCTTAGTAAAATATATGGATCTACTTAAATAGTCCATTAAATCATCCATTATGGGCAAAGGAAATCTGTACCTAATTTTTATCTTATTGATAGCTCTAAAATCTGTGCACATGCGCTATTCTCCTCCCTTCTTCGGACTGAACACTGTTGGCACAACACATGGCTCAGACTCTCTCTGATCAGCCCCTTGTCCATTAGTTCCAATACTTTCCTTCCCACTTCAATGTTTTCCTAAGGAGATACTCTATATGTAGCTTTATTAGGTACACTTGCCCCTGGTATTAAGTCGATATGGTGGCTAGCACTTCTAATCGGTGGTAATACATTCGATAATTCATCCACAATGATATCCATAAAATTATCTAACATAGCTTTAATTTGTTTAGGAAAATCATTTAAATTCATAGAAGTTAATATTACCTTGGGCCTCCCTACAATAGCGAAGTGCAACTCCTTGATTTTGTCGATCTCCTATAGAAATTCTTTACCACTTATCAACATGATACTATTTCTAGGCAATTATTTATCAACATCATTCTTCACTAGCAATAACGTGTGCTTCTTTCCATCCTTCTCTATGGTATATGTGTTCCTTCTCCTGTCATGAATCGCCTTCTAGTAAAATTGCCATGGTCTCACCAATAATATATGACATACGTCCATGGGCATTATGTCACATAGGATTACGTCTTTGTATGTACCGATTTTCATTTCAACATTACATTGCTCTATCACAATGACTTAATGCCCATTTTGTAACTAAGACACTTTGTAGGGTGCAGGATGTACCATCCTTGCTAACCCAAGCTTATCCATCTATGTGGACACAAGATTGTCTATACTCCCACTGTCAATTATGACCTTACAAAACTTACCCTTTGATTTACATGTGGTTCTAAAGAAGTTATTTCTTTGCGTACATTCTCCAATCCCCTTTTCATCTCTAAGAAAAGTTCTTCTAAATGGTAGTGATTCACCTTCTTCAGGGGGTTCTTCTTTCTCCATAAGTTGAGGTTGTTCTGGCTTTGCCTCAACCAGATTTGCACCCCTCTGGCTTGCTGATTTGTTATGAGGACAATCCCATGACATGTGTCCCCATTCTCCATAGGTATAACACCTAGCATCTCTTCCTCGCCCTCTTCCTCTGGGAACGAATCTTCCTCTGCTAGATTCACCAGTCTATGGTGGTATGCTACTTGAGCTTCCTACTTCATGCTAATGTTGTGTTCCTCTGGATCTGACAGCTCGTCTTCCTCTCACTGAGCTCTTTCCTCTATTTCTCCAACTCTGTTTCCTCAATATTTTCTCCTCTGCCTTCAGACTTGCTTGATAGGCATCCTCAACAGTTTTTAGACTTAACAAGCTAATCTCATGTTGTATCTCATACCTTAACCCATTTATATATCTAGCTATATTTTTCACATCATCTTCTACATGCCCTGATCTAATACTTAATCTATAGAATTTTTCTGTATACTCCTTAATAGACATTCCTTTCTCTTTCAAAATTTTCAACTACTTAAAAAGATTCAAATGATAGTCTTTAGGAAAAAACTTGGCTTTTAGTTTACTTACAATTTTATCCCATTTTTTGATCTTAGATTTTCCTTTCCTCGTTCTTCAGGTTTGTACCTTGTCCCACCAAATGGCTGCATGACCCTTCAATCTAGTGACTGCAAACTTCACCATCTTATTCTCCTCAACCTCTTCATAGTCAAAGCACTGACTTATGGATATGATCCAATCCATAAGTTCCTCTGCATTCAGACTCCCTTCATACATAGTGATCTCCATCTTGGGTTTGCTTCCTACTTTTGCCAACATCTTGAGAACTTTGGCAATTTCATTGTCTTCCTCTATTTCTCCCACATCTGCAACAGATTCTTCTGAAGAGCTCTCAGCTCCATCATTAGGCGCTCTTGTTGAGGTTGTCTCCATTGTCTCCATTTGTTCACATAAACTCCGTACCTCTTCCAAAAAAATTTCATTTGGTTCTGGTTTTCCTTGAACAATTCCTCTCCTCGGTGGCCTCTTCATTGCAAACAACGTTTGCTTCTACTCTGATACCAAAAATGGTGCAACGGAAATGATGGTTTAATAAAACCCACAATGGCTCTTTCAACCCACAATAGCTCCTCTCTATCGCAACCTAAATCCTTTGAAAACAATGATTTTCTCATTCGAGACCCAAATGCCTTTGGGAATACTAAAACAGTGCCCTTCCACAATTAAAACAAATATACAGACTTTTACCATAGATCTGGATCTAATCGATCCAATGGCTTAGATCAAATCGCAAAATTAGCGATCGACAGGCGGAAGCTCCCAACTATTGGTGCTAACCTTCAAGACCGATGTAATATCGCTGATCGCTATCAGTGATTTGCAATATTCACTTTAAAATATATGTACCGCTCCAATATGTGGATGTTACAACACGCAAGACTGGACAACACTCAACACTCCCTTTCATAAACTTTCAAATCCGCCCTTTTGAATTTGCTAAGTGTTTTAGCGTGATATCCTTTTGTAATGGCTTTCGGCAATGTGACGAGGACATATACACATGGCCAATGCGATTGGGTTCTATGAACCCGATGGAAACTAAGCTCTGCTCTATAATTGCTTAAGGTCTGAATTCTCCGTCTAAATGTGTTTTAGCTCGATACTTACTGTATTTGGGCTTTTCTTCCTACAGAACCAGAATGAAGCAATGTGCCACAAATTGATCCTTTCATGCAACAATCTTATTAACAAATATGAAAAACACAGATGGTTCGAAGCTGCATGGGTTTTGAAAACAAAACCAACATTTGAGGCCTCCACAGGCCGATTAAAAAATTCTGCACAAAATATTGTTTTTATTCACAATAATAACACAGGGTCTCGGCCTTGGCCATATTACATAGGAAAAGGATCTTTGTTTACACAAAATACAATCCACACACACTCTCTGAGCACTCGCTCCACCCCAAGCCTCTCCAAAATCCTCTCACTTTTTACATTTTTCCTCTTTTATCACTCAAATAATTCCTCTAACAATATCTAACAACAATATTCTATTCTTAAGAGATCTAACAACAAATCCTCTATTTCTTAGCTCTCCCTCACAGCTATAAAAAAAACTCTATCTCTGAATCTAAATTAATATAGTCCCTAACTTATTACAATAATTAATTATAACAAATTGTTGAGAGATCCAACGCTCTCAGCAAAAACTGGTTTTGACCCATCAGTTAATAAATTTGAAACTGTTTAGCCACAACATGTGAACAAGTCTTCACATTGTTGACTAAGTCCTGATGCTCGTGCATCAGTTTTCATCTTGGATATATATATATAAACATGAAAAAGAAGAAAAATGTATATTTAAAGATAATAGAATCACAAATTGAATATACAATTCTTTTGAATCAATACCATCCCTAAGAAAAAAAGAAATAACCTATAGTTTTCATATATTTTGATATTTTTTATCATGATGCAAAAAAGGCCTTCAGTGTATTGTTGTGTTCTTAATTGGGAACGAGAATCATGAAAATATTATGTTTTGTGGCCTTCCTTATTTGATGTAGCCTTATATATGCTAGGACCCAAGTCCAATCCAGCTTTTGAGAGGCAATATGTTGATTGGTTTATGTCCCAATAAACATCATCTTAACTAATAAGTGAGAAGGAAGAGACTAAATGTTGAATATTTTGGGAAAGTGCTTATAAACTATAAAAGAACACTTCATCTAGTTTATCACCAATAATGAGTCTTCATAAATGTGGGGATGTGATATGAGTCACTGCTAATCATGACCCAATAATGAGTTCTGAGATTGTTCTATAAAAGGATTTGGATATTAAGGAATTTTCCTAATCATTTTGTAACACTAGGCTCACACGCATTGTTATTTCTCCATGTGTCTAGTAGACTTGATGACTAATTATCCAGTAATCCCACCATCTCAATGTGCTCCAAAATAAAATCCAATAGAGGATCTCAATGAGTAGCAATATCCCAAATTTCACATGCCCCTAGTGTGAAATTTAGATCTCCCCAAAGATGACACTACCTACTTGAATAACAAGGTTATGAAGGGTATAATCCTAGAACTCCTTTCTTTCTACATAGGCACCATACACATTAAGATAGAGTAGAGGCATATCTAATTACTCAAATTGAAGCTCTGTCACTAAAACATGGTTAATCAACCACGGTGATAAGAGCTTCAATGCATTTTTTTTCCAAACAATTATAGGTCCTCTTAATCTACCCATGGCATCAATGACTAAGAAATCTAAATTTAAGAGTGTGGTGGATATCATTTGAGAGGTTTTATCAATGTCAAGCATTTTTACTAGAGAAATAATACCTAAAGAAAATGTGCATCCACTAGGTGTTTGATAGCCAATTTTTTGGAGGGATTAGCTAAACCCTTGCAATTTAGAGAGAGGATCTTCATTTTGGAACTTTTAATGTGGTTGAAGCTCTAAGGCCCCCCCCACCGTTTATTTTCATTTATCTAATCATATCTCACCATTTTCTTGCTTTTTGGAAAGGGATAAAATATATTTTTAACCTCTAATTGGGGTTTTCAAGTTAGGTTCCTAGTGGCAGCCATACCATAAGTTATATAGAACCCTAGAAGGATATCACTAGAGGAATCAAATCCAAAAGCATGAACGCTTTTGGAATTTAATCAAAGAATGTAATTTGAGACAATTACAATGGGAGGAGGTGAAGTTGCAAGGGGACATGAGGAGGGAAAATAAAAGGGAAATACTAGAGATGACAAGGGGAATCAAGATTAGGGGGAAGGGTGGGTCCCTAAATGCATAGAATATTTTGATAGGAAATCACTAGAGATCTCAACAGTACATGTGTGGCTCAGGACCATAGGTTAGGATCCAACTATCCCAACTTTAGAAAAAGTGTATGAAATAACATGGGAGAAAGAAATAGAGTTCATATCCATGGGAATGAAAGAAGTAGTTGACACATATTCGGTGTTCTACTTACTAAAAGGGTCCTCTATATACATTTGTTGTGCTAGAGTAGTTCATTCTATAAGGGACACTGTTTTTGAGGGGGGAATATTTCAGAAAAGGTTGGATGTCCTTCCCCTAGGTCTCCTACTAAACCCACCTTTGGTATTTGCCAGAATACAAATGATCCAATTTCAAGTGACCATAAGCATGGCATCTTCCACACTTGAAAGGAATTCTCTCATAATCAAGCGTTTGTCTAAACACATAATTCCCCTTTCTAATGGATTTGGTGTGATGCAAAAGCATGACTCTTAAGTTTCAAACTTATTGATAGAACTAGGGGTCTTAACATTTACCAAGGGAGTGGGTTCCATAATTTTGTAATTATTTAAATTATTGGTTGAATTTGAAGAGAATGAGTCATAAATCTAGAAGATTTGAATGGAAAGAATTATTTGAATGAGAACCTTCCTTTTTAGGCATGAAAGATTGTAAGGATAGATCTTAGCAAGATATTAGGATCATATTGACACAATTATAGGATATAAACCAACTTGCTATTATTTATAAGTTTTAATTACTCATTATAAGCCTACAAGCAAGTGAAGAGGCACAAAAGTAGAAAGTTGGTGTGAGAATGAGGAGAGAGGGCTAGGGCAAACATGCCCATCGCAATGTAGCATAATCCTTGATGAACACTGCATTTTGACCTAACTATTTAGGAGCATAGAAATTCAATTGAAGTTAACCAACATACAAGTCTAACCATCTAATATGGTAAAAAAATTTGTTCTAACCATCTAATTGAAGTTGAAAATTTGTTTTAACCATCTAATATGGTAAAAAAATTCTATATACAATATCATTAACATAATTCTCCACAATTTTGGAATCTGACATAATTCTCAATGAATGTGATTGTGAAATAATCATTGAAGAACATATCAAGTCAACATAATTCAACTAAAATGAATGTCACAATGTGATGTAACCACAAAAAAATGTTGCAATTTAACATAACACGTTGAATGTTAACATATTACATAACAGTTGAAGCCAACATATTAATGTAAAAATGTAACATTAACATCACTGTAGTCAACCATTTTAAATTATTTTGTAAATATCAACAAATGCAACAACACCATCACCCTTATATCCAAGCATAAAGCAATAACAATATAGTAAACGTATTGTTCAAGTCATTCATAGTGTTATAGCGTGACATAAAATTTAAGTCTAAGTTACCTATTAATATCATAATGTGACATAATATTGCATTCAATCAAAATAAACAACTTTTATTAACCATAGCAACATTAAAATCAACCTTTTGATGTCATTCTTACTAATAATGAAGTTGACCTTTTAATGTTCCAATGTGACATAAAATTGAAGTCAACCATAAGGTTGCAATGTAACAAAATATTGTAGTTAACCTATTGATATTACAATATTTCATAATAATTGAAGTCAATATATTAATGTAACATTGTGATGTTAGCTTAACCATGGTTACTTATGTGTGTGTATGTGAAAAATTAAAGTATCATTGTACAAAGTAATATTACAACTCACTTATCTTGTCCATTATTTATATAATCATATAAAACCTTGATGTAATGTGCCCATAATAAACCCTCTCACAAAAAAAACTAAGCACACCATGTAATCATTCATTTAATAATATATTAGTCAATTAGAACTTATTGTTTAATACACCGTATAAGTATATCAAAATCTACATCTATATCTATAATATATCTGCAAATGTACACATATATGTATATGTATGTATGCATATAGATATTAAGAATTTGATTTATATATAATGACATGGAGATTATAGAATATTATCATATTATCACCTTGAGCCTATGCGTATGTGCTAGCTAATAATTAACACAAACATACTAAATTTGTTTCATGTATGTTACTAGGAATATATCATGGAAATTAATCAAAATAAAACTACAACAATTATCATGATATATTCCTATCGACATAGTCCTTCAAAGAAATTTAATATGTTTATGTTAATGTAAAACTCATGGTAGGATTTCTTAATTCCCTATCTATCAAGTATCAATGATCCAAAATATGTCATTATAAAAAATTTCTTCTATTTTCATACTTTCTTGGTGAAAAAATCAAACCTATTTGCTTGTAGGTCCATTTTATGTCCAATCAATCTCATTTGGTGATTTGGAGGCTAAAATATTTCAAAGCCCAATTGAGGCCTTAAATGGCCATTTTTGGTATAAAACAATTTTAATATTTTCTCTTAACCTCCCAAAATTACTCTATAATTTGAGACTTTTCCAACGTTGTGATTATCACCTCAGTTTGGCATCTTCCAAGCTTAACATGTGCATTTTCCAAGTTTACATGTCTTGTTGACCACCATGTTATCAGCCACATAAATTCCCTTTGCTCACATAAGCAGAGCTAGTTACATGTGGATTTTCAAGAAGTTTATAGAGGTCTAGAACGTTATTTATATAATCATATCAAACCTTAATGTAATGTGCCCATAATAAACCCTCTCACAAAACAAATTGGGCACACCATGTTATCAATTATTTATTAATATATTAGTTAACTAAAACTTATTGTTTAATCCACCATATAAGTATATCAAAATATATATCTATATCTATAATATATGTGAGATGTGCACATATATGTATGTATATAAATATTAATAATGTGATTTATTTATAATGACAAGAAGATTATAGAATATTACTATATTATCACTTTGAGCCTATGATAGCTAATTATCAACATAAGCATACTAAATTTGTTTTGTGTGTGTCAATAGAAACATTAATCAAAATAAAACTACAATAATTATCATGATATATTTCTATCCACATACTCCTTCAAAGGAACTTAATATGATTATGCTAATATAAAAGTCATGGTATATTTTTCATAACTCCCTATCAAGCATCAATGATCCAAAATGGGTTATTATAAAAACAAATTCTATTTTCATATTGTCTTTGTGAAAAAATCAACTTATTGGCTTGTAGGTCGGTTTTATGGCCAATCTCATTTGGTGATTTGGATTCTAGAAACTTTCAAAGCCCAATTTTCTAAAGCCCAATTGAGGGCTTAAATGGCCATTTTTTGTTTTAAAAACATCAATATTTTCTCTTAACCTCCCAAATTCACTCTATAATTTGAGAACTTTGCAACAATGTGAATATCACCTCAATTTGACATCTTCCAAGTTCACATGTCTTTTTGAACACCATGTTATCAAATGGATGACACATAGATTCCCTTTTCTCACATAAGTGGAGCTAGTTACATGTTGATTTTCAAGAAGTTATAAAGATCTAGAACCTTAACATTAACTAGGAGTTGAGACATGAAAAATACCTAACCCTAACTCTAGACATTAATTATCAAGATATCCATATCTATATTGTACTAAGTATTATTCCATAGGAGAGAAGAGTATTGAGGCTGAAATATTGAAGCAAAATAAAGGAAGTAGAACATCCTAGAGTAGCCATATTGGCCATAGTGTCCATGCAAACTCTATTACTGAGTTTCCCTTTCTTTTTACTTTTATTTCGTAAATGAGAAGAATAGAGAAGTGTAGGACTCACCATCTACATGGGTTTTCCTTATAAGGTGATTTCTCTTGGCACATCTTAAGTCTTTTGTGTAAATGGTGTATGCTATTTTCTTTTCTTTATTTGTAATTTTAATTCATCTAGTATTTGGTAGATTATCCTACCAACACTATATTTATGAAAAACATGATCTAGTTAAATATTTTAGAGGAATGGAGGATCTATTATGAAGAACTAATATACTAGAATATACATGGAAATTTATCATCTTTCTTTGATTTTATGGGAAATTATAGCATTTAGGAATTGGTGTAAAGTCCAAAAAAGAACATAGCAAATTTAGATGAGTGCAGTAAAAATCCATATGATTAGTCAAAAGAGTTGTTTCAGCCTCGTAGCACTAGAGAACAAATTTGGACCTTTTGAGAAGTTTGGTGGCTCTATCTCAAAAGCTAGATTGAATGAGAAACCTAGAGATAACAAATGCTCAAAAAAGGGAATCCAAAGAAGGTCTAGAGAAAGAGAGACAAAGTTCTAATGCCACATCTTCTCAATATTTATTTAAAGTGGACATGAAAGTTAAAATCAAACTTTACAAAGGTGATATTGGTGTTGTTAAGTTGAATCAATGATTGCAATAATTATAATAATAATAATGATTGCAATGATGATGATGATGATGATAATAATAATAATAGTTTATTTTTCTAACTATATTTAGAGAGGTGTACCTAACCTTGCGAGGAAAGTAACATGGAGATTATTAGGTGGAGTGTGATCCCCAATAATAATGAGAAGTATTTAAAACCCTAATTAAGTTCCAATTCTATCCTCTAATTTACGAAGGCGACTAGGGGATCTATTAACATTACTTTTAGCAAACCGTAAGGGCATAGTGTATAAGATTACACCACTAAGCTAAGAAGAATGGAACATTAGTTTTAGCAAACATAAGGGCATAGTGTGTAAGATTACACCACTAATCTAAGAAGAATGGCTATCATGCTACGTATATATCCTAATAACCTAGATGTACTATTAAAGTGTTTTAAATTCATACACTATCATTTAAGGAGGTAGGTGATTCTCTTTAAATTTGGTAGAGTTAATGATCAGTGAAAACAAAATATAATATTTGCCTATTACTTTATGACAGGTAAATTATTTATTAAAACATTTAAAAAAAAATACAAAAACAAACCTTTTTTCTTATATTTTTCAAAATATAATTATGGTGTCTATGTAAAAAGGATCTGTTTCCACTTTACATAGATAGTTTTAGTCCATATCAAACAAATTAAGCTGAAAATATACTTTATATTTTTGAAATTAGATTTAGTGTTAATTTAACTTAATTTAATAACGTTTTGTGTGAGTAGAATGCCCAAATTTGTTAACGTTCACATTTATTAAGAGTTTCTCCATTTTCCATGTACTTCTTACTAATTGATGGATCACTGAGGGTGACGAAGATTTCAGTGTATCTCTTTCAATTTATCTCAGTTATATTATCTCTTTATATTCACACAACCGCACATAACATTCTTTCAAAGCATAAAATGGTTATTTCCTCTAAGAAAAGTTCGTAATTAAAGAGACAAATCCTTTATTAAAAAAAAAAAACATTTAAAGAAATAATGTAATCTCAGAGGAAGTATTCATACCAAAATATGATAAAAATATAATCGAACAGATAAAGGTGCACTCGAAATTCGGACGCTTTCAACCAACTGGATTGCAGATCTTGCTGCAATACGAGTACCTCTATGTATGACTATCTCATGAGTCTCTACTGCATAAACCAGGTACACATTTTAAGCAATGATATTAATCGTAAATGATTCAGATGTAAAATGTGAATAGCAAGTTTTTATGTCAAAGATGTGCAAGATTATTTTTGCTTTTAACAAATCTATGGTACATGTAAATGGCATACAACTTTGCTCATCTCTTGCAGGTCTACCCTCAATCTTTTTCTCGGAGGAGTGCTAAATCTTTCTGTATGGTCATCTTCTTTAACATTGCCATCTAAATTATCAATATCACCTTCATTTGGATTATCATTTTGATTTACATAATTTTCATCCACATCATTTTCATCAGGATCATCATCTTGATCTACATAATTCGCATCCACATCATTTTCATCAGGATCATCATCTTGATCTACATAATTCTCATCCACATCATTTTCATGTGGATCATCATCATCTTGATCTATATCATCCTCATCCACATCAATATCAACTTCATTTGGCTCATCATCTTGATCTACATAATCTTCATCCACATCATTTTCATCAGGATCATCATCTTGATCTACATAATTCTCATCCACATCATTTTCATGTGGATCATCATCATCTTGATCTATATCATCCTTATCGACATCAGTGTCAACTTCATTTGGATCAACATCTTGATTTACATCATCTTCATTTAGATCAACTTCATATAAATCTTCATATTGATCTATATCATCTTCATCCACATCAAGATCATCTTCATCTAAATACTCATCTTGATTTATATCAGTTCCATCTGAATCATGGCCTTCATCATCCTGATGTAAATCATCCTCATTCACATCAAAATCATCATATTGCTTCATTTTAACCGTTTCACTATTTTGATATGCATTATCTTCGTAACCTGTACCCAATCCATTAGAAACCGAAGTGTTCTTCTCAGGAACATCCCCATTAAATATTCTGGATTCTGAAACCATTTCTCTCAACTTCCAGTATATTACTGGGTACTGGGTTCTCGAGGGATAAAGTAGAGCACAATTCACTCCTCTGAATTTAGGAGTTAAATATCTGCCCGGTTGTTATAAAGCGCTTCTAATCTCAGTGACTGAGCGAGACCCTATAAAGAAATCTGGGAGACGCAGCTATCAATGCAGCGGACACGACCTGTGGGTGAAAGACGAAACTCCTCCTTTCCCCATGAAACCTCTGAGTTGCGCGCACGTAATTAATATAGTACGTCTCTTGATCTTTTGCCTAACAGTCGTTTCATCTCATATGTGACATGTGATAAAAAGCAAGGTCGGCTTCCCTAATCAAATTTACCCAGAGAGATCAAAATTACCCATAATGATTATGCTTAAACAATAAGCACCACGTAACTAATGTAATTAGTTAATGATATTTTTGGGCTTAAATTACTCACAATATAAAATTACGAAGAATGGACGATAATAAGTTAAAAACACATCGGTATAAAATTTAACTTACATCAGTTCAACAACAAATTTTAATTACTTTGGTTTTTAGGGTTAATTTTAAATTGATTTAACTTTAAAAAATAAATTTTCCAAATGTTTACTTTACAAGTGATTTGATTTGATTTTTATTTTTTTACTTTTTTATCTTTCATAGTTATTAAGTTAAAATAGATTTAGACTAGTTACATGTAATCGTCATTATATGCATATATTTTAAAGAAAAAAATCATATAATTATAAATTCAGGAGAACAAAACGAAATATGAGTCAAGTGTGTTACTATACAATTTCCAAAAATTTAGTAAACAATACAAGAGAAACCAAACACAAAACACACCATTATGACTTAGTGATGAGACAAAACATTATACATGTTCCAAATTGTGCATAGATGCACATATTCCCATCCTAACCATCAAGCAAAGAACACATACACCATCAGTTACCAACACCATAAGCCACCATGTCAAAAAGCCTTGCCTAAAAGATGAAATACTGAAAACATGAAGATACATGCCCTCATTTATCGTCTCCGAATGATTCATTATCAGAAGAGAACAGGATTGAGGTATTACCACTATTAGCAGGGGGATCAATGAGGTCGCTAGATCTTCAATCACTAACGAGGAACGTCTCCATGCATGCCATATGAGAATCCACAATGTTTAAACAAAAATGAATGTGATGAACTATGCCTTTCATATCTTCTAGAGACAAAAAGACATTGTAATTCTCAAATTGTTTTTCCTTGAACAAGAGATGAAGAAACATAGTAGTTTTATAATTCAAAACCAAAGAATTAAAAAAATTCAATCTTCGTTTCCTAAAAGGAACCAAGTTAGGAAGCCATTTAGCGGCCAATTAAGAGTGCAAACCATAAAGACTATCACCAATTTCCACCTCCTCTATATTTAAAATTTCTCTCTGAATCTCTAGAAGAACTAAGTTGAAGGAAGAGGCCATATAGTCATAAGAGAGGGTTTGCAACCTCTTCTTCCCTCCAAAAGATCCAACCTCCGTCCTACTAGCCATCAATTGTGTGGAGCCATAATTACCACTAAATATAATCAATATGGACAATCAGAAGAAATACCACAACCTAAGAAAGATACTTAAGGTAGCAAAGAAGTACCTTGATAATTAGACCTATATACAAGGAGGTTGTCCACATGAAAGCATTTCAAAAGATCCAAACCCAAAAGATTACGGAGCTCACTACACATCTAGAACAGAAACCAACAAACCCAACTTAACAATTCCCCGAACAAGACCACAAGACCACAAACCAGTGGCCATGAAACAAAGGAGCCATAAGTACCAAGAATGTAGTGAATAGAAAAAGGAAACAAGTGTCCAATTGAAATTAACACCAAAACCAAACTGAACTACAACATCTAGTATAATTGAGTTCCCAACAATTGCTAATTGGCCAACACCAAAAGCTCCAAACTCAATAATAAAAGGAAAATACCAACAAGTAACCAATTAAAACTAACACCAAAATGAACTACACCAACTATTAAAATTATTAGACCATTTTTGGAATAAAAATTTTCAATATTTTCTCTTAACCTCCCAAAATTACTCTATAATTTGAGAAATTTCCAACACTGTGAAGATCACCTCAATCAAATTTCATAAGTGGAATGTATGCATCTTCCAAGTTGACATGTATTGGTGACCACCATCGTATCAAACTAATGCCACATAAATTCCCTTTGCTCACATAAGTGGAGCTAGTTACATGTGGGTTTTCAAGAAGATTATAGAGGTTTAGAACCTTAAGATTAACTAGGGGTTGAGACATGAAAAACCCCTAGCCCTAACTCTAGACATTGATTATAATGTTATGTTAATTATTGGGTTTCTAGCAAAATGAAGGGGCTCCATTCATATGATATTAAATATTGTTCTTTAGGAGAAAATATTATTGATAGTGAAATATTGAAGCAAAATATAGGAAGTCTAAGATCATGCAATAGAAATATTGGCCATAGTGTCCATGGAAACTCCATTACTGAATGTCACTTTATTTGTGTTTTTATTTCATGATTTTAGAATGAAGGTTAATCATGAGCCTCTTGCTGAATAGTGGACCTTCCAACATCTTGTGACATCTTGTCACAAGAAACACCATTAACCTTGAAAAACACTCATGCAAGAATATAACTTGATGACCTCTTCCTTTTTCTTCTTCAAAGCAACAAATGTCACATCATGTGAACATTGTCATGTACTCTTAAATATTGGTGTAGAAACCATTGAATAAACACAAGTCAACAAAATATGCTTCTTCAAACAAATGACTTTCAAGTCAAGCAAAAACATGTACAACAACTTGATGATTTACAAAAAGAATTCCACATTCTCATGAAACAACTCGTCACATCTCCCTTTCATCTTTGGAGACAAAATAAACTCTTCCATGTTGACATAACATACATGTAACAATCAATCGACCACACAAGCTGACATTCATGCATGTGAAAATCATCAACATTCTCAAGTTGATATCATACATGTTAACAAAGAAATCAACCAACACAAGTCAATCACTCATGCATGTTCAAGCACAATGAAAATATGAAAAAATCCCACCGTTCACACACACAAACTCTCATGCATGTTTAACAATTCTAAACTCTCTCACAGGTACAATCACAAGTACAAGAATCCCATTGGTATGTATGAGTACTTAAGGAGCTAAAATGACCAATTTTGTTGCAATAAAGTGATTCAACATACTCCACTTTCGAACACATTTTTGGCTTAAACATGCAAGTTGAAGAAGGCAACATGCATGCAAATTTGTAGTTGTAAATTTCAATCTTTGTTGCATCTATGTGAGTTAACATATCTCTACTTTTCCAACATCTTGCTTCATGCAATATGCCGCATACTTTTAGGAGAAAATAATTGCATCCAACTAACAAGGAAATGCATCAATAAGGCAAGATTTGCATCAATTATAAAAATAGATGCAAGGCCTTAATTGGTTAAGAAATCTAACCATCTCTTTCAAAACCATTTCAATGGTGCTTCTTTCAGCCACGCCTCATCATGTGTATCATCCTAAACCACATCAATTATGGAATCCTCTTTTCCTTTCTTGCAAAAATCTCTCTCCACCTTCTTCAAATGTCATGGATGACTTGTTGTATGCAAAGTCCAACACTTGTCTACAAGATGACCCTGCTTATGGCAATAAATGAAAAATAATTGCATCTTCTTTTCAACATGGTTTCCATTATCCAATGGACCTTTGGATTTTTTACTCTTTTATTTTAAAAGTTTCTTGTGTATGGATATCCTCTTCCAACACCTCAAAACAGTATGGTTATTCCAACCTCAAAAGGAACATGTAAATTTTCTCCAAATATTATGTGAAGATTTACCATGTTTATCATAATCAAAAGAAACTTGTCTAAAAGCAGAATTATACCTTGCACATTCACCTTTGTCGCCTTCTTGAGAAGGTGAATTTGATGAGGTAGTCCCTCTCTTTAGAATACCAACAATGGTTTCAACGACCTTAGAGCTTTCAACATCCTCTTATTTTCCATTTCCACTAGTTGCATGCTTATGAGCATCTTCTTACAAAGTGGGTATAAAATTTTTGCATTCCTCATGAACACAAACTTCACAAGATTGAGGTAATGAACATGTAATGAAAGTCCTTCTTGGAACACCTTCATGTGCCTTCTTGTCTTTGGAGCATTCTCCATCATGTTGTCCATAACCAAGACCCACAATTGGCTCAACTATGCCGTGTGTATGTTTTCCTAATCCTTTACCTTCATAGCCCATATTCATCAATAATTTAAACTCTATTCCTCTATTGTGTCTTTCAAAATCACCAAAACATTCATTTGGAGACGAAACTGAAGATAAAATTGAATTACATACCTCATTTTCATGCACATACTTGGCTAGGGTTCCTTGGCATCATGGAGTTGAATCTCCATATCATGCATATTTTCAAGAAGCTCTTGCTTCTCCTCCTTCATGGCCATTAGCTACTCTTGAAGTAGAGTGTTCTCCTTCCTATCTTGATATAGATCTTGCACCCTATCTCTCATGATGATAAACTCTTGAAACATCTCTAAATCAAAGAGTCTTGCTAAGGAAGATAGATTAGAAACATCACTTGTTGAAGCTTCCATCACACTTGTAATGCATCAAAAAGCTTCAAAAAGTTTCTCAACAAAGAAGCATCTCCCTTCTTTAGCTTACACACATAAACTTACACATAGTTAAATTCTCCTTGCACAAATGCAAAACTTGTTAATTATATGCAATCTCCCTTAGTAGTATAAAAACAATGTGTTTAGGGTCGTCTCATTTAACCAAAATGTGAAGGATTATGTGTCAAGTGTTGAGTGTGTTTTATGAGAAATTTATGAGATTAATTAGTTTCTTAAAACACATTTACAACAAGTAAATTTGTAGAGAAGTAAAGAACAACAAACTCATAGCACAAAGTTGATAAAGGAGTTCACCCCTCTTGGGCTACATCTCCTTGGACCTGCTTCAATGGCTAGGCCCTCTTTGGATTAATGGTCAATTTTCTGACTACATGCACCTGTAGTGCTCCAATGGCTTTGCAACCTACTCCATTGGATTTATAAGACCCAAAAACCCAAAAAATTACTATCCAAGCTCCGCAATTGGACTTTAGTTGATCTAGGATTGACCTCCTCTCTTGGTGGCCCTAGGTTCCCTTAAACTTCAACATAGAAATATCATGTAAAGAAGTGCCTTTTGGCCTCTACAACATCTTCCATTGTTTTTAGAACATCCAAATCATCTATGAACGACTCTTTCTGAGCCAAAATTCGTCGAAATATGCTAAAGTTATGGCCTCTTCAATTTTCCCTAGGAAAACTCCACCAAATCTAGAGAAACTCTAGTTAACTCCGCCAAATTTGGAGTTAATGCAAAATTTACTGACTTCGCCAAAAGATCCGCCAACTAAATCTATCATTAATTAAATGATAAACTTGGATTAATTAGTGTTAATCTGTAGTTAGCACATAAATCGCGTTGTTAGCAAAAAATGTTGGCTGTTAGTTTCGAGGTTGGTCACATGTGGAGAGTTACTCGCTACTTAGGCTACCTGGTTGTTATGTAACTGCTAGCGGTTAACGTTATCGTTGTTCACATGCGTGGTTAATGCTAGCCTTATCTCCCAATCCTCCAAAGTTAAACTTCAAATAGAATTCATGCCCCCACATTGTTAAGCAACATTATTGTAGTGTAGCAGTCAAGCATTGCACTTGTGCAGGAAAGATCATGGGTTCGACTCCCCAGTCTGCCCATAAATTTTTTCTTGACCTTTCAGAGGGCATGTGGCAGCCTCTGGGCTTGCCATATGTCACCCTCTCATTGGTCCACCCAATGCCATTGACGAATAACGTGCCTCCACTTGTCAAAATCCATTTAAGCCACCTTTGGGAATATTTTAGGAATATTCCCTAGAATATTCTTTTTGCTGACTCGGTTGTACGGATGCCTAGTCAACATCCGAGTCACAAAATTTTACTTGTTTGACAAGACAGACATCAGGCTCTAACTTTCTCATATGAACTCTGTTTTGAGTGAAATGACTTGCATTAGGATCATATCATCGAGATGGACATGATCATTCAAGTTTTGTGCAATTCTGAACACTTTGTCTTTTGAGAAAATTTTTTCCCCTAATCTAGATTCTGATCACAATAGACACAAAAGTATTGTAGGAAATTGGGTTTAGCTTGGGTATTTCGAGAAATGTTTTTACCCTCCCCACCTAAGTTCAATTCGTACATGTGAAATGTTGAGTCGATAACAAGTATTTCTCGTAATGTCTTTGAAATTTGTTGTCTATGTAGTCTCTTGTGAAACAAAAACATATATATTCCTCACACGAAATATAAATATATTTCTCATAGAATATAGATATATATCTCACGAATATGAATATATATATATATAATATATATATATATATTATAATATATATATATATTTATATATATATATAGATAGATATAGATATATAAGTATCAAAATATTACATAATCTTATTAAATCATAATTTTGATTTATTGATTATTTATATAATATTTATAACTAATTCAAATGAACATCAACAAATTGTTTTTTTGTAAGAAATGTTATTTTTTATCAATGAGAAATAATTATAATCACCTTATATGTTAAAAATAGCACATTGATCAATAATATAATATGGTGGCATTATATATAAGTGCCAATCCGATAGTTCTTTAATCAATGGAAGATGCCTAAAAGGACTCATCTCAATATTAAATAGAAATAGACATTTCAACCTTATATATAATTTTTTCAAAATTCTTGATAAATCATTGAACATAACCATTGAAAAACATTAGATAGATAAGTAGGAAAATAGGTCTAACCACTTAATAAGCTGAAAATTTTATATGTGCCAATGCTAGGGTAACAATTCTTCAATATGACATGATTCTCTCTCTCTCTCTCGATCGATATATATATTATATATATATTATAAATATATATATAATATAATATATATATATATTAAATATATATATATATATATATAAAGTCAACATAAATCAATTAATGTAAATATCACAATGTGGCATAATCTTTAATGAACATTCCATTGTGACCTAAATGTTTATGAGCATAGTAAGTCAACAAAAGTCAACTAAAATATAGGTTTAACCATCTAATATGGTAACAAATTATATGTACAATGTCATGGACATAACTCCACAACTATTGAAATGTGACATAATTCTCGATAAATGTAATTGTGACATAGTCATTCAAGAACATATCAAGTCAACATAAGTCAACCAAGGTGAATGTCAATGTGATTTAACCATAGAACAAATGTTGTAATTTAGAATAACCCTTGTCAGAATAATACATAACAATTGAAATCAACAAATTAATGTAAAAATGTGACATTAACTTAACTATAGTCTACCATTTAAATTAATTTTCAAATATCGACAAATGCAACAATATTATCACCCTTACATTCAAGCATAAAGTAATATTAATATAGTAAACATGTTGTTGAATTCATAGTGTTACTGTGTGACATGATATTTAAGTCAACCTATTAATCTCATAATATAATGTAATATTAAATTCAATCATAATAACCAATGTGTATTAATATTTAAGTCAACCTATTAATCTCATAATGTAATGTAATATTAAATTCAATCATAATAACCAATGTGTATTAACCATAGTCACATTAAAATCATCCTTTTAATGTCATTATTAGTAATAATGAAGTTGATGTTTTAATGTTGCAATGCGATAAAAAATTAAATTCAACAATAATGCTATATTGTAATATAATATTGCAATTAAGCTATTGATGTTGCAATATTTGATAATAATTGAAGTCAGTATATTAATGTAACAAAGCGATGTTAACTCAACCATCGTCACCTATGTATTATTTTTTAAATGTACACCCTTATTTCTCACACAATTCAATATTTCCAATTCAATCATGTTATATAACATATGTGGACTATTTGGAAGAATAATGCTATCTCTCTATCTCTCGTAAAATTAAAATATCAATGCACAAAGTAATGTTATATTTGACTTATCTTATCCATTATATATAGAATCATATCAAACCTTAATGTAATGTTCCCGTAATTGACCCTATCACAAAACAAACTAAGCACGCGACATTATAAGTAAGTGACTAATATATTAGTCAAGTAAAACTTATTGTCTACTCCACCTAAGTATGTAAAAAACATAATATGTGCATATGTACACATCTATGTATATGCATATATGTATACAAATATTAAGAATGTGATTTATATAAAATAACAAGAAGAATAACGAGAAGAGTTCAGAATATTGTCATATTATGAACTTGAGCCTATATCTATGCCATAACTAATAACTAGCATAAAATACTTATTTTTTTTTGTATATCTCAATAAGAATAATCATAGATATTAATAAAAGTAAAACTATAACCATTATCATGATCTATGCCTATCAACGTACTCGTTGAAAAGAATTTAATGTGCTTATGTTAATGTAAAAGTCATGTTAAATTAGCCTAAACTCTCTATTTATCAAGCAACGATGATCTTGAAATGGGTTATTACACAAAATTTCTTCCATTTTCGCACTTTATCTATAGAAAAATAAAATTTATTGGTATGTAGGCCCATTTTGTGGACAATATAATTTGATGATTTGGAGTCTAGAACTTTTTAGAGTCCAATCAAAAGGTTTTAAATCAGCATTTTTGGTATTAAAAAAATTCAACATTCTCTTAACCTCCCAAAATTGTTCTATAATTTGAGAATAATTCAACATTCTCTTAACCTCCCAAAATTACTCTATAATTTGAGAATCTTCCAACAATGTGAAGATCACCTCAATCAAATTTCATAAGTGGAATTTGGGAATCTTCCAAGTTGACATGTCTTGTTCACCACCATCTTATCAAATGGATCCCAGATATATTCCCTTTGCTCAAATAGGTGGGGCTATTTACATGTGGATTTCCAAGAAGATTATAGAGGTCTAAAACCTTAACATTAACTAGGGGTTAAAACATGAAAAATCCCTAGCCCTAACTCTAGACTTTAATTATCAAGCTCTATAAATTATTGGGTTGTTGGGAAAGAAAGGGGATCCATTCATATTATATCAAGTGTTGTTCCAAAAGAGACAAGAGTATTGAGAGTGAAATATTGAAGCAAAATAGAGGAAGTAGAAGATCATGTATTAACCATATTGGTCATAGTATCCATAGAAGATGCATTAGTGGGTGACAATTTTTTGTATTTTTATTTCATAACTAGGAAGAAAAAAGGAGTGTAGGACTCACCGTCTAGATGGGTTTTCCTTAAAATGATATTTATCTTGGCACATCTTATGTTTAATGTGTAAATGGTGTGCATTATTTTATTTTCCCTTTCATTGCAATTTTAGAGTATTTAGTATTTCGTGTGTTAAGCTAACAACAATAAATTTATGTAAAATACAATATAATAATATATTTTAGAGGAATGTAGGGTCTATTACAAAGAACTATTATGATGGAAAATACATGGGAATTTATCTTCTTTCTTTGAATTTTTATGGTAAATTGTAGGATTTAGGAACTGGTGTAAAGTCCAAAAAAACATAGAAAATTTAGATGAGTGTAGTAACAATCCATATGATGAGTCAAAAGAGAGGCTTCAAAAGATGGAAGCAAAATTTTCTAACATCCCTTGGAACATTGGCATGGTAACTCTAATGAAAAAATTTGAACCTTTCGAGAAGTTTAGTGGCTATATCTCAAAAGCTAAATTGAACAAGAAATATAGAGATAACAAATGCCCAAAAATGGAATCCAAAAAAGGTCTAGAGAAAGAGAGACAGAGTTGTAGTGCCATAAATTCTTCTCGATCTCTATTTAAAATGGACATGAAAATTGACATCAAAATCTACCAAGGTGATATTAGTGTTGTTAAGCTAAATCAATGATTGCAATGGTTAGAAGTTTACTTTAGTTTTCATAACATAGATAAAGAGAAAAAAAAAAATATTTTCTTACAAAATTTAAAGAGGTATACATAAACTTCTAGGGGAAATCACACAAAGATTATTAGGTTGGAGTGTGATCCCCCAATAACCATGCGAGAGGTATTTAAAACCCTAATTAAGTTCCAATTCTATCATCTAGGGTATGAATGGGACTAGTGGATCTATTGGCACTAATTTTGGAAAAAATAAGGGCATAGTGTGTAAGAATACACCATTAAGCTCATAAAAGCAACTACCATGCTAGGTATATCTCCTAAGAACCTAGATTTACTACTAAAGTGTTTGGAAGGAATACACTATAATTTAAGGAGGTAGTTGACGCTCTTTAAAATTGGGAGAATTAGTGAGGCTTATGTGAAATAACAATATATAGAGAATATGGGTATGGATAAAGGAAATACAAGTTGTTTTGAGTAGGCTATACTATAAATATGCTTCTAAGGAGGGGAAGAAGAAATGGAAAGGAAAGAAAAAGAAGACAACGACCACGACACATAAGTGCAAGGATCTAAAAAATAATTATAAAAAATTGCAAGATTTAAGGTCATGCCAAAGAATATAAATGTTGAAAGCTACATTTGAAGTTGAATCTAAGAACTATGAGAAGAATTCCACGAAGAAAAGCATGCTAGTAATGTATTTAGGCAACTACGTAGAAAACAATTTAGATGTCTAGATGAAAACATTGTCTACACAACAATGTAGAAGAAGGTGAATCCTAGAAGTCACCATCCCAATGAATACAAGGAGATGAGCAAACTCTTACATATTAAGGTCCAAGAAAAGAATAAAAATGTGGACTCTCTATTTCATTATAGCTCACATGCCAACATATTATTAGAGGATCTAGTTAGAATTGGGTTCACATTTCATGACCATCCTCACTAATATTAATTTGGATCATTAAATAAATGTGTAGTTCATGATCACTAAGTAGTTTAACGACAAATTTACTATATGTGAAAATTATATTTGGTACCACGTATGTATCATATAGTGTTTGGAAGCCCCTACATGAGCATGAGGGATGCAATATTTATGAAGAGAGAAAACCAATACTGGCTTAGACAAGATAGGAAGTCCTTAACCATCAACACACACAATGTTAAGACAAATATCTCTCTCATAACTATTGAAGAAGCTAAGGAATTGATCACTTTTAGGAGGAATTTTGTATTACTCTTATTATGAGGGAATTAGGGAGGAGATTAATCAGAAAAAGTAAATACATCTCTAAAAGGATGTACTAAAGAACCAAATTTCTTGTTGGACGAGATTTTGCAAGGATACAAAGACTATTTTGGGATACTCAAGGGTTTCAACCTAAGAGAGAACTGCATCATGAAAGGAAATTGTTGCCTAACTCACCATTTCCACTAACTGGTGATATACAAAAATTCCATCCTAAAAGAATCTAAAATGAAGAAACTATGGTAGCATCTATTGGAGTAGGGAGTAATTTAACAAAGCATCTCATCTTGTGGATCATATTTTATCACTAATTCACACATAAAATGTGACCTAGAGGATGTGTTGATTACAAATATTTGAACAAGATCACCCTCAAGAATGGATACTCTCTACCAAAGTCGAGTGACTTGCATGATTAGTTATGACTTTCCAAATATGTCACAAAGTTGGGTCTCAAATCAAGATACCACAAGGTACAATGTAGAGAACAAGACACATAGAAAACTACCTTTAAGGCAAGGAAAGGTCCATACAAATTGTTGGTGATGCAATTTTAGTTTATGTAATGAAGCATCTACATTTATGTGTTTGATGAATGATGTAATGTGTCCATTTCTCGATCCATTTGCAACAGTGGATGAATGCATGAAGATGGGTTACACATTTTGTTGACACCTAATCATAGGGATTGGGTGAACAACTATAATTAGTGTAAATAAATAGTAGAGGAAATAGAGAGTCATCGGGAGATGAACTAAATAGTCACTCCCTCTTGCATATAATACTGAACAACTTAAATGAATAATACAATTACATTTGAGGAGTTACCTCCTAGCCTGACATGGTATTAGAGCCAACCCCATTTTTGGCTTCCCTCTGTACCTTGTAGTTCTGAGTCTGTCATATCTGCCATTATTCTATTTGTCCTCTTACTTCTTTGAGTTGAATTAATTGGATGTTATATATTTATGGTTAATGCACTCTAACAACCACCTCCCACTATGCATTCCACTCCGTTGGCTATACACTGGCTATAAGTTGGAAATTGGCCCTCTGTCTTCCCTAAATATTCCCTCCATATATACGCTGGCCTGACTATAATAATCATTTCAACTTGTTGTGGTATAAACACTCCATATATACGTTGGCCTGACTATCATAATCATTTGAACTTATTGTTGTATAAACACTCCATATATACACTGAACTGATGTTTCTTATGATGGATATGGATGTTTCATGTATACATTGTCCCTATTCTCATCCATAATCATTTCATGTATACACTGCCCAAATGCTCCTCCATAATCATTTCATGTATACATTGTCCCATATACCACGTTGTTTGGCCCAGCTTGGTTGCAATCACCTGGAATTGCTCGTGACTTGAATTGAAAGCCCTCTTCACCCATTTTCTAGATGCTTCTAGATCGGCCAATGATTCCTTAGAGCAGTGTCTCACCATTGAAGAAGCTGGCGAAGACGCCGATAGTTGCAGACTTCGCAGCAAACAATTATCCCATGAGGATGATGATAAATTATAATGTGTGATTTACATAATCGAAATTGGAGCGACCCTACGACATCCCTTGCTGCTATGATGATGATGTCCACTCAAGAAACAATATAATAACATTCCATATAGTGGAATAATGCAGCGCTGAAAGATTTGCCCTATTTTATATATTACTGTGTGGAATGGGTACTATTATGTACCACTTATTGGGTTTTGCGAGAATGTTCATACCTCTTTATATACATTAAAATTGTATTTTTTTTTACAAGCAAAACTGGAATTTCTTACAGCGTATTATATATATATATATATAATTATATAATATATATATATATATATAATATATAAAGAATATATATAGATAATAATATAATAATATATATATATAATAATATTATAATATAATATATATATATATTATATATAGATATATACTAATATATATAATATATATATATATATTACGCTGTAAAAATCCACTACAGCTTGTAAAGAAAGAACTACAATTTTAATGTATATAACAGAGGTATGGAGATGCTCACAAAACCCACATCTCATTAAAAATGAGAATGTGTTTGATTTTTCGAGACCACTCAGGATAATTTTCCTTCTTATTGAGGATCACTCCCATAATAGATATTAATGAGTGCATTTTAATATCTATTGTGGGAGTGGTCCTCAATGGGAAGGAAAATTATCCTGAGTGGTCTCAGAAAATCAAACAAACTCTCATTTTTAATAAGATGTGGAAAGAAGTGTGTGTTGACAACAAAGACAGAGAGCCAGAACAACCTACCTCAGACAAGGAATTCGTCATTTGGGAAAATAATAACAGCAAGGCTTATGCATTGATTGTAGCATCAGTAAATGAAGAGGTGAGTCCCCATATTTCGCCATTTTCAAATGCTTTCGAAGCCTTACAAAAAATGAAGGAACTCTATGACTCACACTTTGCACTTGAAGCTGTTCAACTCATGATTAAATTGTTCACCCTTGAATTACAAAATGATGATCCTCTTGCTCTTACATCAGAAGTAAAATCTACTATGCATGATATCAAGGTCACTAATGTTGAACTGGACATTCCTCAGATAGATTTTCTCAAGGCATTTTATCCCACTTAATCAAATTATCTTGAGTCATTGCAAGAAAATGGAAACCTCAATGATATTACCTTTGACTCCCTTATGAAAGAAATGCTCAAAGAGTGAAAACTTTTGGTAAGAAGACAGCTCCTCAGTCTTTTGAAGAGGCTATGTGCTTTGGACATAGATAGAAGAATCTTGCTCAAAATTCTTCTAGAGGAAGAGGTGGTTGAGGAGGAAGAGAAAGAAATTTCTGAGGCAGGGTGGGTAGACACTTTGAAGGAGAAAAGTTAGATTTGCACTGCATACACTGCAAAAGAGATAGATCAAATGATGCATCCACATGCAAGTTGCCTTGGGACAAAATTGATAAGGAAAGAAACCAACCCAAAGGTAAAAATAATGACAAAGAGAAAGGAAAAGCTCTTGAATATGCTTACTATGTTGTGGCACACTATAATATTGGAGTAAATGAAGAATTATTTAATGCTTCACTTGATTCAGGAGCAACTTGCCAAATGAATTTTAGAAAATATTTTTACGAAGAATTTACCAACAATGTTGATGGAGAAGTATACTTTGCAAACAAATCAAAACTCAAGCCATCAAGGCTTGGCACAATTAGGCTTAAATTGCCTGGTCATCCAAACTTTCTTCTACATTGTGTTTTATATCTCCCACAGTTGAGGAGAAACTTGTTGTCCTTGGTTCACATCCGCCAACAAGGACATTCCATTCATATGTTTGATGGCAAGCTTGAGGTGAGAAAATCATCACACCACTCACTTGTGATGACTGGGATAGAAGAGAAAAAGGCTTCTCAAGCTATAGGGTACCTCTGTTCGTGCACAAAATTTCTCATACAATTCTCATTATGAAGAAGATACATTTCCATCAAGTTTATTATGGAATGCTAGATTTGGACACTTGTGCTATGACAGCCTCTACTTGTTGAAGAAAAATGGTGTTACTGGTTTGCCTACAATTCCTAGGAAACTTAAGCAATGTGATGCTTGCATTCTAGGAAAGCATAGCAAATAGTCTTTTCATGATTCAGTTTCTAGAGCACATGGAAAACTTGAACTCATTCATTCAAATTTATGTGGTCCAATGCGTGTTCCTTCTGCAAATGGAAATAAATATATGATGACATTTATTGATGACTACACAAGAATGTGTTGGGTTTATTTATTAAAGAATAAAAATCTGATGCTTTTCAAACATTCAAGAACTTTCATACATGGATTGAAAATGATGCACAATCTCATATTGGCTCCTGTAGAATGAGGCTTCTGTGATCCATCATAGTTATCAGAAGAATTTCGGCGTAAATCACATATATAAAGACATTTGTCGACGCGTTTCGAACCAACTAGTGTGGTTCATCGTCAGGACAAGTTGAAGAAACAGATCGAGTCCAACAAGTTGAATAGTCTGAGTAGAGATTCCAACGGCTAACAAGATAAACGGCTAATTTTTGACTTGAGGCCCAGGTCAAATTTTTATAAATTAATTAATATTACTATTACTCTTACCATTATTATTATTATTAATATTTGTTATTATATTTATAGAACTA
>APFE031018922.1:20139-67786 GCA_000404065.3 Pinus taeda
AGAGAAGACACTAATAAAGATCCCAAAAGATGACTCACCTCTCTGTAATCATCTATATATGGATCCCTCTTCACAGAGATCCAGAGGCGGGAATTTTGTAACTTATAGAGAAGTGCTGTTGGTATTTTGGTGTACATCCATAGTGTTGGGTGATTTTGCTTTGCTTGAGGTGAAGAAGGGCTTCTTAGCTAGAGGATGATGCTGGGTCAGAGCTGCTCATGGTTGTAATCCTCTTGCTACTTTTTATCTGAATAAAGCTATTCTTGTTTCCTTCCATATTCTGGTGTACTTGTTTATATATGCTTGTATATGGTTAATGTACATCTGATCTTGCATTATTTATGAATTTAGATCCTTGTTTCTTGCATAGTAGTATGTTGCTGTGATTCGACATGTCCTTTTGAAGCTGAGCAGACAAAGGGCGAGTGGCAAAACTCTATCAAGAAGGAGAGGGAATCGAGCGCAAGACTCAGGTTGGCCCTCTTGGTTCTCCTCTCATCTATTTTCATAAAAGGAATCAATAGTAGACTTTGATTGTCTGTTTCTAAGATAGCTACCCATCTTAGTGGGAATAGCAGCATCCATGTGGACACTATTCCTATATAACAGGTAGTGAACCGAATTCTGGGGAATCTATTACGTAGTCTGTTTGGTGAAAATTCAAAACAGTGGGATCGCGTACTTGAACAAGCAGAGTTCACTTATAACGATTCACCCAACAGGAGTATGGGCAGAAGTCCTTTTCAGATCCTATACGGAATGCACACCCGTGGTGTGCACGAGTTGCAAGATTTGGGTTGGTTGGAACGAAGGAGTGTTGATGGGGAATATTTCACAAAGGTGATGAACAAACTTAATGAATAGGTGAAAACCAAATTGCAGGACAACAGCCAAAGATATAAACAGAAGGTAGAATTAAAATGACGAGAAGTGTAATTCAATGTAGGGGACCTAGTATTGGCACATCTATGGGAAGAGAGGTTTCCTAAAGGGGAATGTGACAAGCTCAAACTGAAAAAAATAGGGCCTTGCCAGATACTACGAAAGTTATCTGCCAACGCATATGAACTGCAACTACCCCTGGGTATCGGGACCTTGCCCATTTTCAATGTGGTAGAACTGTACCCTTACATTACTACTAATGTGGAGGACAATTCAACAGAATACACACGGGACACCCAGGGAGAAGGAGAGACAGAGACATGGGTCAGACAGATGCCCCCAGCCAAGCCTTTAGAGATAGAACAAATATTGGATACTTAGGTAGCTAGGCAGACACGACAAAAGGAGTACTTATAGTACCTAGTTAAATGGAAGAACCGTTGAATTGAGGATAGTTCCTGGTTGGATGCCAGACAGATTCAAAGCGCCGGGTATTCGATTGAAGAGCTCATGGAAAGGAGCCATGAGATTCATTCACCCCGGGAGCCTGATGCAGGAGCATCCAATTACGGAGGCGATAGCTGGACAAGCTATTAAAATTAAATTCATTTTTAGTTTAATTTTATTTTATGTTTAAAATAAGGCTGTCACAACCAATGTCTTCCTTTAATTTGAATAGTAGTTAGATTAGAAATTAGTTTTAAATAAGTTAGGAAACAAACTGCCAGAAAATAGAATGTAACTACATTGTAACTGTAGGTAGTTCCTCAACAGAATGAGGCTACGAGCAACTTAAATAGGCAACCCAAAGACAAAGGTGGGGTTGTTGCCATCCAGAAGAAAAGAGACCAAAGAGCGTAGCTCTGAAGTATATTTTTAAAAAGGAAATTGAAGCTTACAGGTATCCATTATTGTTTTCCATAAATGACAAGAATTATGTACTGTGGATAGAAATTAATGACAGAATTGAATGACTATTAATCAAATTGTGCATCAAAATGAAGGAGCCAAACACAGTAGAAGAAACCATCCAAGTATTCCCCAAAAGCATGATGTTGATTTAACAGTGAAAATTTACTATATATATATATATATATATATATATATATATATATATATATATATATATATATATATATATATATATAATATATATATATATATATATATATATATATATATAATATCTGTGTGTGTGTGTGTGTATAAACATTTTTCAAAGTCCATGGTAGCACAAAAAGATAGCATTCTGTAACCCCACGCCGGTCCAAGGCACAAAACCTTCAAAAACCATCCATAACAGTCATACAATTGACACAGGCCAAGGAGGGTTCCACACAACCCAGAACAAACCAAACTGAGTAGAGATCTAAGCATTACCAACAGCCAGAGACGGGATACATAAAATTTTCCCCAATTCATAAACAAAAGTTACAGCAGAGGACACGGTGCATAGGAGGCCACCTATCGACAGACCAACTAAGACTGAGAACAGACAGAGGCATAGCCTAACTACTACCAACAAAATATATATGACCACATAGCATAAACAGGAAGGACCCTACCCGGTTTACGTAAAGCCGGACCAGAAGGACGAAGACCCCAGCATTTTCCCCAAAGACCAAACCCTTGCAACCACCATGATGAAGGCTGAGTACCTGCACAGACAAACATAGAAGAAGAGAATTAGTGAGGCAGCATAACCATAAACCCATGATAAATAACAGAGAGGGGGTAGGATGAATAGCCACATCGGATATCTGAAGAGGAGGTCGGGCTCTATACCTGAGCCACAAAACTAAGACCAACATAGCATAGCCAATGACGCTAGAGCTAAGGAAAGCTGAGACACAATAGAGCGCAACCAACGGCCAGAGGGCTATCAAATACCGAGACCCAATAGAGCATAAATGACGGACACAGAGCCACAAGACCACCGTCTACTCACGAGGAGCAAAGCTGTCAGTGAAAGTAAAAGGAAACGAAGAATTGAAACCGAAGCAGAGGAATTACCTCGAGTAGAAGCTGCTAAGCCATCGTCGGGGGAGTCAGGCAAAGGGCCTGTTAAAACTTTGAAAACATTGAAATAGTTAAAAACAATTCCACCAACCTAGTAAAATCAAGTATGTGTGAAAAAATATACAGAAGCCAAGGCATACCTAGGGCGACCATAGAGCCCAAATCCTCCTCGAAAAGCCATGCAAGAAGCAACCACCAGATGCAACAAAACACCATCACATGGTTGACAAAACGACAGAGGACCAGAGCTTAAGAAGGATCCAGAAGACAGTGGGAGGCAGAGTGCTATCCTTTCCTTGCAGAACGAACTAGGTAAGAACGCAGGGGAGCAGAAACAAAACCTGCAGAAACATAAGCAACTCAACCACAACAGACCGTGCCATAAAGCTGTGCCACACAGACCTAGACCAGCTCGGGATGGAGGATAATTAATTGCCCATTAAAACCTTACCTAAAACCCCAAGAAAATACGAGCCCGGGAAAAGCTGGATGCAGGCCAACCGCCACTTAGGCTTGCCACCTCGGCGTCTCAAGGATTGTCACCAGATATGAAAGGTCATTCCTCTTGTTATTAAAGAAACCTCATAACTCATGAAAATGACTTTTGGAGGCTTAGCCTTTGGAGATCTAGCCTTGGCTTCTCTAGCTTAGCATAAGAGAGAACATAATTCTTTGGAGAAGAAAGAAGTGACTTAATGTTCCACTTTTGGAGCTAATGGCTCACTATTGTAATTGTGTACTTGGATATCTCACCTAATAATTAGAAGCTCTTGGAGCCAACACATTTTCATGGATGTATCATGAATATTGTAAGACTATTCTTTAGTTGTTTGTGGTATATGTTTTGTTCATATGTGCTAAGGAAGTTGAACTACTTCATTGGATTTGGTACTTATCTTGTTGAATGTGTGTTGTATCTGCTTTAATGTTCATTGTGTATATGTGAGCTATTTCACTAGATAAATAATGAATCCTTCCTTGCTCTTTTGTGCCTCTCTTAGGATAGTACTATTACTTTATTTCTAGAGACTCACTCATTACCTCCCTCTCGTGAAAGTCTCCTTTTACACATTACAATTGGTGTTTCATAGTGTCAAATTGTTGATTTCAAAGGTTATGTGCATACTCTCTTATATTATTCATTGTTGTGTAGGAAAACATTTAAGTTATGGTGTTTGGGCCAATACTCTGGATGGGGCTCCTACTCCAAACAGTGTGAGGTCTAATTAGGACTTCATACTAGGGAGACCCCCTTGGTTCATGGATTTCTAGCATCGTCAACAAATATCTAACAAAGTTGAATAGAAAATATGCCTGGAAAAACAATAGTAATAAATAAATAAATAGACTATGACTATTGAACATAAAAGTCTCTCTCTCTCACATGAGGGAAAGAGTGAGAGTGTATACAACAATATTCATAGGCATGTTTCCCATTACAACAATATTTTTCATCATCATGTCACTTGCAGGGAATTGAACATGGGTGGGAGAGATAACATCCATTTTCCCAAACCACTTGAGATAACCCTATTTTTTAATATTTTATTACATCTTTGGATTTAATAATTTTTTTGTAAGTTAATTTTATATTACCTCAAACTATATAAAAACCAAGTACAGGAGACAACTAGCCAACTTAAACATGTTTCATAGTAAGTGGTCTCAATCTACCTAGTGGGAAACAATATATTTGTAACCACCTACTAATTGAGTAATTTGTCGAGAATGCTAACAAATAAAACAACTTTAACAAAATCAACATATCTACTGCAATATTGTAAAGCAAAAAACTACAAGTTAACATTTAGATATCCTAGAGTTTGAGAAGGTGACAAGTACTAAATATTTAGCACTGAAGCTTAGAGGAGTTAGAGGATCATGATCACAGTGGCGGTGGTACTCTATATGAGCTAGCCTTATGTTCATTCTTTTTAACCACACTCAATGGTTTCTCTGGGCACGTTTGATGTTTTCAAAACTTGCAAAGATATTATACTTTTCCTCCTATTTATTTTTTAATACGCTTCCCATTAGGGTCTTCAACTACCAGTAAAGTGATATGGAATTAAGGCATTGTTCTTTCTTCCCTTAGTATGACCAAGGTCAAAACCCAGTTAGAAACTTCCTCTAGTATCTCAGAGTCAAAGAAAGCTTGTTTTTCTTTGGTAGCAATGGATTCCAATTAGTAGATCTCATTATAGGTTTTAGGGGGGAAGGATAAATTATAGGTTTTAGTAGCTTCTTGGGCCTTCTTTTGGGAATGGTTCTACCCCTAAGGGTCACATCCTCCCCCTACACATTAGTTGAACATTATTTGTCTTTGCATGTTAAACACAAGGGTCTTACATTAGGGGTACACACAAATATTACCAATGGTAGGCGACTAGATCTAAAAGTAAACCAAAGCCAGAGTCAGGTGTAGGACAGAGGTCTACAAACACAAATAAACCAAATCCAAACTCAAGAAAAGGTATGTATGCTACTGTATGAGAACCAACATTGGAAAAGTTGATTAATGGTCAATGGAATAGAAGGTTCTCCATGAAGAGGAGAAAACTACAAGTTGTTGTTTCTAGATAGTCAATCAGGAGCCCATAAACACACAAGACCACTGCCATACCAAATCTAGAAGATGATTGAGATACTAATATAGGAATTAATGAATATTAGAAAGGAAAAAAGAGCTACCCAAGACCAAGTGGCCATTATGGAGTCAAGTTGAGAAGACTAAAAGGTTTAAGTAGACACCTACGTCTCTAGTTCTAGAGGAGCGCTCGTATAACAATGATCATCTACCACAATGAAACAACCCCTCCTTCATATCTAATGTTTGCATGCTTGTGCATGTAGGGTATTTGCCACACCATCCTCTACATTTATTATTCACTCATTAATGGGGTGGCAAGCTCATTTTCTAACCCCACTCATTTCCTCAATAGTCACCCCTATTGGGGAATTTCTATCATCTTCCAAAATGGATTATAAGGACTCAATCCGATTTGTTTGTTCTTCCATTAGCCAAATTGAGTTCAAGAAAAGGTATTTATTCTCACACCCTGGATTAGAAATAGCATCAGTTATCTTACTGCTTGTTCTCTTCGTTTATGAGGTTATAACATAATTAAATGAAACAGAGCAATCCCTAAATATGAAAGATAAATGATAGATAAACAACCAAGTCTCCAACACTTGGCTTGTTTCTTGGGGGGTTTAGATATAGGGAGGCCATTGATTATTTTTTGCACTCTCGAAATCAAAAAACAAATTTAATAATTTGTAATCATTATAATTCATGACATTTCCACCTTCATCGCTCTTTAGTTTTAATCATTATAACTCAATACATCTCCACCTTCATCATTGGTATTGAATATAAAGATAGTGAATGGTACGTATGGAAAATGGATTTTATCGAGAGGCTTTCCCAAATGATGCAGGAGCATCCAATTAGGGAGGAGACAGTTGGACAAGCTGTTAAAATTAAATTCAGTTTTAGATTAATTCTATTTTATGTTCAAAAGAAGGTTGTCACAGCGAATGTTTTCCTTTAATTTTAACAATAGTTAGATTAGAAATTAGTTTTAAATAACTTAGGAAACAAATTGCCAAAAACTGGAATGTAACATCATTGTAACTGTAGGTAGTTCCTCAACAGATTGAGGCTACTAGAAACTTAAATAGGAAACCCAAAGACAAAGGTGGGGTTGCTGCCATCCATAGGAAAAGAGACCAGAGAGTGTAGCTCTGAAGTATAGTTTTTAAAAAGTAAATTGAAGCTTCTAGGTATCCATTTTTGTTTTCCATAAATGACAAGAATTATGTATTGTGCATAGAAATTAATGACAGAATTGAATGATTGTTAATCAAATTGGACATCAAAATGAAGGAGCCAAACATAGCAGAAGAAACCATCCAGGTACTTCACAAAAGCATGTTATTGATTTAACAATGAAAATTTACAATATATATATATGTGTGTGTGTGTGTGTGTGTATAAACATTTGTCAAAGTCCACGGTAGCACAAAAAGATAGCATTCTGTAACCCCACGCAGGTCCGAGGCACAAAGCCTTCAAAAACCATCCATAACAGTCCTCATACAATCGAAAAAGACCAAGGAGGGTTCCACACAACCCAGAACAAACCAAGCTGAGCATAGACCGAATCATTACCAACAGCGAGAGACGGGATACATAAAATTTTTCCCAAATTCATAAACAAAAGTTACAGTAGAGGACATGGTGCACAAGAGGCCACCTATCGATAGGCCAACTAAGACTAAGAACAGACAGAGGCATAGCCTAACTGCTACCAACAAAATATATATGACCGCATAGTATAAACAGGAAGCACCCTACCGAGTTTGCGTAAAGCTGGACCATATGGATGAAGACCCCAAAATTTTCCCCAAAGACAAAACCCCTGCAACCACCGTGACGAGGGCCGCATACCTGCACAAACAAACAGAACATTAGTGAGGCAGCATAACCATAAACCCATGATAAAGAACAGAGAGAGGGTAGGATGAATACCCATATAGGATACCTAAAGAGGAGGTCGGACTCCATAGTCGAGCCACAAAACTAAGACCAACAGAGCGCAACCAACAGCCAGAGGGCTAGAAAATATCGAGACCCAATAGAGCATAAACCACGACCACAGAGCCACAAGACCATTGTCTGCTCACCAGGGGCAAAGTTGTCAACGAAATTAAAAGGAAACAAAGAATTGAAACTCGAGCAGAGAAATTTCCTCGAGTAGAATCTGTCAAGCCATCGTGGGGAGAGTTGGGCAGAGGGCCTGGTAAAACAATGCAACCACTGAAACAATTAAAAATAGTGCTGTCAACATGGTAAAATAAAATATTTGTGAACAAATACACATAAGCCAAGGTGTACCCAGGGCGACCACAGAGCCCAAAACCTCCTCGAAAAACCATGCAAGAAGCAACCACCAGGTCCAATGAAACACCATCACAAAGTTAACAAAACAACAAAGGACCAGAGCGAGGAAGGACCGAGAAGATAGCAAGAGGCAAAGTGCCATCCTTTCCTTGCAGAACGAACCAGGTAAGAACACAGGGTAGCAGAACCAAAACCAGCGGAAACATAACCAAATCAACCACAACAGACTGCGCCATAGAACTGTGTCACATAGACCGAGACCACCTTGGGACGGAGGAGAATTAATTTCCCATTAAAACCTTACCTAAAACCCTAAGAAAATACAAGCGTGCGAAAAGTTGAATATAAGCCAACCGCCATGTAGGCTTGCCACCTCGGCGTCTTGGGGATTGTCACCAAATTTTGGTATCAGAGCAATTTCTTTCCTTAAGGAAGAAAATATATGCAAGTAGGAAGAAGAGGTCGAGGTAGAGCTATTCAGAGAGTAGCCAAAGAAGGATTGCATGAAGAAATCAAGATCCTAAGTGTCGGATTGGCATCAATAGAAGCAGGGAGGTGTAGGGATCCAGAAGGTGGTGATGACAGTGAAGAAGAAGTTGTAGCTACGACGGATGGATCCGATGAGGAAGGGCCAGAGATAAAATTATTGAGGTCTGTTTTCTTAGAAAGCAGCAAACTGAAGCCAGAGCTTTCGAGCTATGATAGCAGTTTATCTACAGAACTATTGTGGGACTGGATTAGCAAGTTGGATAAATACTTCGAATGTGAAGAAATCAGTGAGGATAAGAAGGTCATATTTGTAGCCACCAAACTGAAGGGACATGTAGCACTGTGGTGGGAAAATGTGCAGGCAGAAAGGAGAAGGTCAAATAAGCCACCAATTAAAAAATGGAATAGGATGATCGCCAAGATGAAAAGTAAGTTTTTAACCAAAGACTATCAAATTGCTCTATATAGACAGGTACATAACCTAAAACAAAGGGTAATGATTGTGAAGGAATATACAGAAGAATTCTACAGAGTGAATTTGCGAGCGGGTTATGTCGAAGATACCCCAGAAAAGACAACGAGGTTTCTGAACGGATTATAAATGGAGATACTGGATGAGATTAGTATTCTCTCCCCCGAGTCCATAGAGGAAGCTTGTCAAAGTTCTTTAAAAGCAGAAGAGAAGATCACCAGTAAGCAGAATGCCAGAAGAGGATGTGGATCTGGCTGAGGAAGAGGACAGTCTTTTTGCAGATGTAGAAATGCCAACAACAATGAAGAAGGAAGCAATTCAAAAACTACAGGACCAAATGATAAAGAAGGTAACACTAGAGGAGGAAGGCCTTACCAGAAAAGAAGAGGTAATGGTAGAGGCAGAGGAAATGCCTATCAGTGTTACAAGTGTCGCAAGTGGGGACACGAGTCTTTTGAATGTCCTAAAAGTGATCAAGCAGGACTAAGAGGAGAATATGTTGCTGAACTGGAGGAAGTTGAGGCACCACCTCAAGCAGTGGAGAGCATGCCTGAGATAAGAGAGGCCTTGTTGTTGAACAAGTTATTTTTGAAACCAACTAAAGAATTAGCTAACCAGACACAACGGAAAGCATTGTTCTGGATTGTGTGTAAATCACATGGGAAATGCTATAAATTGATTATTGATATCAGAAGCACTGACAACTTGGTAGCCAATGAAATGGTAGAGAAACTGGGTTTAAAAGGATTGAATCACCCAACCCCATACCGAGTGTCTTGGTTACAAAAAGGACATCAACTGCTGGTACATGAGCAGTGCGAAGTGGAGTTTCATATTGGTAGGTATAAGGATAAGGTAACTTGTGATATTATTTCGATGGATGTGTGCCATATACTGCTGGGTAGACCATGGCAGTATGATATGAAATTAGTCCAGGATGAGAAGACAAACTGTTATGAGTTTGTGAAAGATGGGATCAAGCATACGCTGGTACCCATGAAAGAGGAGGATACAATAGAAAACAGTGGAACAAAAGCGTTATTGTTAGGAGGAAAATAGTTCCTACATCAGATTGGAGATGATGGAATAAAGTTTGCCATTGTGCGAAGACCAAGAGCAGTGTTAATCCACATTGATATTACTGATTTGCCTTAGGAGATACAAGATATGCTACAGGAGTTTAGTGACATTGTAGTGGATGATTTACTGGATAAATTACCACCAAGAAGGAGTATCAGTCACCATATTGATTTCATTCCAAGAGCTAGTTTAACAAACAAAGCTGCTTACCAAATGAGTCCAAAGGACAAAGAGGATATGAGGAAGCAGCTATAGGAGTTGTTGGACAAAGGGTTGATTTGAGAGAGTTTAAGTCCTTGTGCGGTTCCAACAGTCTTAGCTCCCAAGAAAGGAGGAGAGTGGTGGATGTGTACTCATTCTCGAGCAATAAATAAGATTACCATCAGGTACAAGTTTCCCTTACCATGGATGGATGATATGATGGACTGTTTGAGTGGAGTGGCATATTTTTCGAAGATTGTTTTAAAAATCAAATATAATCAAATTCAAATTCGAGAAGGAGACGAGTGGAAGACCACATTCAAGACCAATGAAGGCTTGTATGAATGGCTGGTCATGCCATTTGGATTGAGCAACAGACCCAGAACATTCATGCGCTTGATGAATGAGATGCTGAAGGAATATATTGGAAAGTTTGTGTTTGTGTATTTAGATGATATCCTTATTTTTAGTAAGACAAGGGAAGAACATTTTCGACACGTTAGGTGTGTCTTGGAAAAATTGTAGCAGAATAAGTTGTTGTTAAATTTTAAAAAGTGTATGTTTTTTGAGAAGGAGTTAATTTATTTGGGGTTCATGATTTCAGAAAACTAATTAAAGTTGGATCTGGAAAAGGTTGCAACCATAGCTAGCTGGCCATCCCCCAAGAGTTTGTGTGAAGTACGGAGTTTTCAAGGGTTGGCAAGTTTTTATCAGAAATTTATAAAAGATTTCAATGGGATTTGTGCACCCATGGTGAATACCATTAAAAAATAAAATCAACCTTTTCATTGGACAGAGTCGGCTAAAAAGAGTTTTCAACTACTGAAAAAGAAGATCACTGAAAGACCCATTTTGAGGTTACCATATTTCAACAAACTTTTTATAGTTCGTTGCGATGCCAGTGGGAAAGCGCTTGGAGCAGTACTTAGCCAAGAGGACAAACCAGTGGCCTATTTCAGCAAGATGTTGAATGAGAGTAGACAAAAATATATGTCCTACGACAAGGAGTTTTATGCAGTGGTACAATCACTGAAACATTGGAGACATTACTTAATAGGAAATGAATTTGTTCTATTTTCAGGTAATTCCTCTTTGCAATATGTCATGCAACAGCATAAGCTGAACCATAAACATGCGAAGTGGGTGGAATACCTTCAGAGTTTTACGTTTGTGCTGAAACACATCAGTGGACAAGCCAACAAAGTGGCATATGCGTTAAGCAGGAGTAGTTTGATTTTACAGGAAAGCATAGTGCAGGTGTTAGGCTTTGAACATCTCGAGGATCTGTATGAAACAAATGTAGACTTTAAGGAAGCATATGAAGCTTGCCAGAATCCGTCGTTGAGGGACAACAATTTGTGACTATATTAAATATACAAGAAGGATTGTTGTTCAGGGGAGGATAGTTGTGTCGCCCAGAATGTTCAATGAGGGAAAACATAATTTAGGAGAAACATAACGAGGGTCTAGCTGGACCCGGATGCGGGTGATCGTATTCGTCTTTAAATGGCAGTTATGAGCATGCCATGCAGAGCTGATAGATGGCAGCCGAACAGGGATGATCTGATGGCCATTAATCAGGGTAAGCGGAAAGGAATTCAATGCCATTCATTGCAGTCACCGTCCCAAGGCACGCGTAGAGATGATATTAGGATGGCGAATTTGGTTCCAGGGACATTCTTCCCGGTCCTGTCTTGGCTGCAGGAAGAGAGCTTGCTCTCAGAGGAAACGGATGGTGCAGGCTCGTTGGGGTATGAGGAAGGTGGCAAAGGCTGTCTCTGGTCGCTTGGAGCTCGAGAGGAAAGGCCTTGTCCTCAGTCGCAGCAGTCTTGGAAGTGCCTGAGGTGGATTGCAGCTGTTGGTAAGGCTCTCAACTCGACCTCCTCCTTCCACGTCGTGTTTATCAACCCTGTTTATGCTTCATTTTTAGCTCTCCCTCCGGATGTAGTTGCCTGGATAGATAGATGGACTCGTTCAGTTGTGGAATAGCATTGTAGCATTGCTGATTCCTCAGCTGGCGAGTTCAGAATCTATATAGTGGGTTCTGTTTTGTTTTCCATCTGGGCGCCCACCAGCCTTCAGGCTTTGTCGAAGCAACCCCTGTATTTGAGCTCGTTTGTCTCACACCAGACCAAGTATATGGCTCCTCGTTTAAGGGTAACTCTAAGGCGCGGGCGTAATTTAGGCCACCGGGGAGGGTCTGAAGGGAGAGGCAGTCCAGCCCCTCGTCGTATTTCGCCTCTCGCCTTTGCTTCGCCCCCTTCGTCAAGATCAGAAGAGTCTGGCCCATCTATTAGTAATTCTGTTCAATCCGCAAGATTTAAATTTCAAAGCTGGTTAAACAAACCGCTAATTTAAGCTCTGGTGACTGTCATCTTCTCGGAAGAAGATGAGGAGACTGTAAGTCCGGAGGCTGCTTCTAAGGAGCAATTTCCTTCTCCTTCGGACAATTCTTCACAGAGCAGGCTGGCGGAAGAAAGTTCATATGCCCCTTCGTCGCAGAGCAGGCTGGAGGAAGAGAGCACTTACGCTCTTTCCGAGGAGCAGGCAGAGGTTTTTCAGGAAATGGTTAGCATGAAGGACGAGAGAACTTTGGCTCCTGTAGAGGAGAAGGCAGAGGTACCTCAGGATATGGAAGGTATTCGGCAGGCTTCGCCTCAGAAGAAAACTATGGAAGATGAGCCTAATAACACTTTCGCAAACATTCTGTATCTCAAGCTACCTCCGGGGATGAGTCCCATGGATGTCGAGGATGGTGTGGAGGTTACTTGGGAGCGCGCCCCGAACAAGGAGATTGAGCAAGGATCAGTGGAACCCAAGTAAGTGTCAAGCCAGGTTTTGGATGCATCAGGATACATGCTTTGTTTTGGTCTTCAGTTCTTCTGGATCAGCGTATGGAGGTTGGCGACAAATCCAGCCAGCTTGCGGCAAGCCAAAACCAAAATTTTGGTCTTTTGCTAATGCATAGCATTCGGGCAGGTCTTCCTTGTTACACTCAGGCAACCAGCAACATTTTCAGGCATGTAAGGTCTTCTGCTAGCTTCTTATAAGTCTGCTCTAGCTCTTCATAAAATGTATAACGCTCCTCATAGCAGGTGGAACAGACAATTTTGTAAAGATTTTTTGACAGAGAGTTGCTATGACACTCTCAGAGGTTTAAACCTCTTTGTATATATTTTTACAGTTTTTTTAATATAAGTAGATCAGTCTTTACCCAGGAAAAAAAAAAAAAACGAGGGTCTAGTTGGACATTTTGGCATAAGAAAGACTTTGGACCAAGTAAGTCACTTCTATTATTGGGTGAAGATGCAGCGAGACGTACAAAGATATGTGGCTAGATGTAAGATGTGTTAACTGGCAAAGGGACACAGTCAAAATATGGGATTGTATATGCCACTACCTATGCCGGACAAACCATGGGAATACGGGATTGTATATTAATAATAGTCTAGGGTAAATAATTCCATTATTACTAATTACTAGGATATTTTACTCAAGAGTAAATATATTAAAGTGACTCATGTTAAAATAATAGTAATATTATTATTATTAATTTCAAAATAATATTACTATTACTACTATTATGTTTCAATTGCAACATATTTTCTAGAATTTCATCAATATTTGATTTCTTGGGCTTGTTTTCCCTTGGGCGAGGGTGCTGTTCTAAAGCCCATCCTTGCTCCAAGGCTATGGGGAGGCAGCTTTGGGTGCCATTCTTTCTTTGCGGGCTCCATTAAGAATATTCCTTCGAGTCTTTGTGTTATTTGGGTTCGTTGGTGGTGTGTCAAAAACATTTGGGGTATCTATATGGGTTGGGTGGTGAATCTTTTCCACCATGATAAAAAAAATTGGGCTTGTCTAAACGGGTGGTTTACTTCCCTCACTTGGAATATCTGGTGTCTGGTTTATTTGTTGTCAATGGTGGACATGATACATCAACATGGGCAGGTTCGACGGGGTGTTGGCCCTCTTGGCTAGCCAAGGCAATGGGTTGACCAGGCAGAAGTTTTGAATGAGGACGTGGAGGAAGGGGTAGACATGGACGGAAAGGTGGTTCATACCTAGGCCCAGTCTCCAGGCCGCATGGATCAACCTTTGTCGCTGGCTTTGATAATTGATTAGTTGCAAGATACCGCGGTGATCTTGGATACCATCCATTAACAATTTTATGGCAACCATAATGAGATTATTTCTTACATCAATGATGTTCAATAAAACCAGGGAGAAATTTTGGAGGGTCTTGCTTCGGTGAGATGTAGCCAACACCATAATAGTGAGCAATTAGACGAGATTGAGACGCGACTAGTGCATATTGACTACCATGTTCATGAAGGGAATGGCCCTCCTATGGCCCCAGGTGGCACTAATGGCCTGAACCATCCCCACTTATATGAAATTTGTTGGTTGTCTCTTGGTTTTGTTTGTGTTTTGGGTTATCTACCTATGCTACTTTTGGGACCCATATAAAAACTAGAAACAACTTCTCTATTTTTTATTTACTCCCATGGATAACAAATCTAGTTAGAGTGAAGTCGGGAGAGAAAAAAGCCTCTGTAATATATGTTGTATCTCTTTGATGAATTAATGAAAAAAATTCATTGACCAAAAAAAATTGAATGTGGATTATAATTAAAATATTTTAATATATAAAATTAAGTAATATTAATGTGTACTTAAAATATATTAAAAACAAAAAAAATTTAATGGTTAAAACATTTTAAGCAGTTTTATTATGCTACATTTTGATCTTGGTCAAATCTGTCTAAAATCCAATAAACATTTGTTGGATTTGTAAGTTTAAGTTGTGCAATATTTACAAGCGATCAAATATGTCAAAGTATAAATATTTCTTTTGCACTTAAAATGGGTTTGCAACTTACTAAATTTGATCCCTCTCGACGCTCGCTAGGTCCATGGTTAAGATGGATCTATACTAGTTTTAGATCAATTTACACCTTCAATTTATTCCAAGTTCTTTGTGTCATGCTTGAAAATGGACTAAATCTTTTTGTATTCTTTTTGTGGAAATTTGTTTAATTCAAACCAAATTACATGTACCAACTACTTTACGTGTATTTTTTATAAAAAAATTGAGAAAGTGGTACACGTCATTTTTTCACCATTAAGAAAATGACTTCATATCCAAATATGTCACTATCTGATGAACCGTTTTGATAATCCCCTACAAAGAGTTGGGATGGGGTCCCCTGGGTCAATTTTGGGGAAAAAGTCCAAGTTTTGGGGTAAAAGCCAAATTTTTATGTAAAGGAATGTAAATTCTCTACAAATTGTGGTCGCGGCACGTGTAGATAGTTGAAGAGTCAAAAAGGGTTTTACCATTCTTTATGTATGTTAGGTCGGTTTCTTGAAGATCTATCCATGGTCTGCGGACCATGGGATTGTATAAATAGGTGTCTTAAAGAGTCTAAGACATGATATTGATGATGAAGATGAATGTAATGGGTCAATAGGAGGAATATTGTAAAAGTCTTAGAGGAGGAAAAGGCTCTGCAACTATATGCGCAGAGGCCTAGAGTAGAGTTCGCAGCTAAGTGCGTGGACCCCTGCAACTGTGTGTGTAGGGAAGTCTTGATTTTGTAAGTTGAACTGAATATTAATAAAGAAGATTATTATAGAAATTCCTGTGTTTTACCTATTTACTTCTGTTATGTATGAATGTGCTTTATGTTGTGATGAATGATGGGTTTATGAAATAATGTTGTATTGATGCACGAATTTACTAGATCTATATTGTTATGTGAACACAATTGACACTAAGGGTTTACATGAAGATTATATCATTGTATGTTAAAGTTATCAAATACTTAAGAAGATCTGAGTAAATATTGGTTTAAGAGTAATATTTGATGCGTCTAGGTGTTGGGTGTGGAGCTTGATTATCTTCTATATTCAAAGGTATCACCGCATTGGACCCTAGTTCAAAATGGGGTAGCGCCACCGAAGCCTAGAATAGACATAAAATTTCCTTGTAAAAGTATAATAATTTCTAGTCAATCTAGGTCGTTCATTAGGTGGATGATATGACGGTAGAAGTTATGTTTAATTTAGGGTTTTTTGCCCTAGAAGGAAACCCCTCACTATATATGAGGAAATTGTATTGCGTCTATGGATATCTGAATATTTGTATTCAGAGTGAGGAAGAGAGAGGAGATTAAGAGTGAAGAGCAAGTTACAATGGATCTGATGTACATTGTATCTCTTCAGTTTGCTAGATAATATAAAAAGAAAGACTCGCTATTTTCTTCGTGGACGTAGCCCAAACTGGGTGAACCACATATATCTGTGTCTCTCTTGTTTTATGTGTTTTTTGTGTTTATATTTCTGCAATATTTTATGTGTTCCATTGCTCTATAATATATAATTTTCTAACAATTGGTATCAGAGCCAAAGGTCTATTTGGCTGATAAACTCGGAGGAGAGAAGGGTTCTTGGTTTGAGTGGGAGCAATGGAAAAAGATGGTAGGTTTAGGGTCGAAAAATTCAACGGCCAAAACTACTAGCTGTTGAAGATGCAAATGGAAGATTATCTATATCAGAAAGATCTATACCTACCATTGAGTAGAAATACAAAGAAGTCGACAAGTATGACAGACACAAAATGGAATATTCTTGACAGAAAGGCTCTTGGAACAATACGGTTGTGCCTATTGGCGTCAGTAGCGTTTAATATTTCAAAGGAAATGACAACAGAGGGTTTAATGTCGACATTGGGCAAACTATATGAAAAACCCTCAGCCTCAAATAAGGTATTTCTTATGAAGAATTTATTTAATATGAAGATGTCAGAAGGTGGATCTGTTGCAGACCATTTAAATTATTTTAATACAGTTACAAGTCAGTTAAATTCTGTAAGGGTAACTTTTGATGATGAAGTTAGGGCTCTGTTATTTATGTGCTCATTGCTAGAAAGTTGGAATGGTTTAGTTATGGCCATTAGTAACTCTGTCTATGGATCGAGTACTTTAAAGTTTGATGATGTTGTCGGTGCAATCCTTAGCGAGGAAATGCGGCGGAAAAGCTCCAGTGAGACATCAGGTAATGCTTTGACTGCAGAGACTAGGGGAAGAAAAATGGAAAGAGGAAAGAGCCCAGGATATCACAATAAGTAGAGAAAGGCAGATCCAAGTCCAAATTGGGGATGGTGTGCTGGAAATGTGGGAAGAAAGGACACCTGAAGAAAGACTGCAAGTCTCGGAAGGGAAAAGAAGGAGATGCACAACAAGAAAATAATCATGAAGCGAATGTAACAGGTGATGTGTTGCAAGATGCTTTGATTCTTTCATTAGAAAATATTATTGATTCCTGGGTGTTAGATTCAGGGGCCTCATTCCATGCCACAGCTGATAGGAAACATTTTCATGATTATGTTCAAGGATATTTTGGATAGGTTCGATTGGGTGACGATAAACCCTGTAAAATCGTTGGAATGGATACAATTTTCATAAAACAACAAAATGGAAATAAGTGGCTACTGAAGGAGGTAAGGCATGTTCTAGATTTGAAGAAAAATCTGATTTCAACAGGGCAGTTGGGAGGTGAAGGTTGTGTAACTACTTTCACAGATAAAACCTGGAAGGCCACTAAAGGATCCCTAGTAATAGCGAAAGGAGTAAAGGTCGGTACATTGTATTTATGCAATGGTATTTCTAATTTTGTTAATGCTTTAACCTCTACAGGAGAAGATACGACATTGTGGCATCATAGTCTCGGGCACATGAGTGAGAAGGGGATGCAAATTCTTCACTCAGGAAATTTGTTGCCAGGTTTGAAGCATTTTGATTTAAAATTTTGTGAGAATCGTGTTTATGGAAAATAGAAGAGAGTTAGATTACTCAGAGTTGGGAAAGAAAAGAAGAGAGAGAGAAATTAGAGCTTGTGCATACATATGTATGGGAGCCTGCTCAGGTATCATCTCTTGGTGGCTGTCGTTATTATGTTACTTTTATTGATGATGCTACCAGAAAAACCTAGATTTATTGTATTCGAAATAAATCTGATGAATTTGATACTTTCAAGAAATGGAAATCTTTGGTTGAAAATGAGACAGGAAAAAGGTTGAAATGTCTCAGATCAGATAATGGAGGTGAATATTGCAATAAAGAGTTTGATAGGTATTGTTTAGAGAATGGAATTTGTATAGAGAAGATAGTTATAGGAACACCACAACAAAATGGTGTGTCAGAAAGGATGAATAGAACAATCATGGAGCGTGCAAGGTGCATGAGATTGCATGCAGGATTGCCTTTACAATTTTGGGCAGATGCTGTAGATACTGTTGTTTATCTAATAAATAGAGGGCCTTCAAGTTCCTTGGATGGTGGTATTCCAGAGGAGGATAAGAGATATATATGCAACATCCACAAGGATATGAGGTAAAAGGGAAGGAGAAACTAGTGTGTAGGTTGAAGAAGAGCTTGTGTGGCTTAAAACAGGCTCCAAGGTAGTGGTATGTAAAATTTGACAGGTTTATGTCTGATCAAGGTTATACTAGATGTCACTCTGATCATTGTGTTTATCTCAAAAGGAAAAATGATGGCAGCTATATTATATTGTTATTTTATGTAGATGACATGCTTGTTGCAAGTTCTAACATGCAGGAAATAAATGTGCTCAAGAGAAAATTGGCAAACTCATTTGCAATGAAGGATTTGGGTGTTGCACAACAAATCCTTGGCATGAGAATAACTAGAGACAGGAAGAATCACAAATTAATAGTGTCGCAAAGTGAGTACATAAAAAAGGTGTTGAAAAGGTTTAATATGCAGAATGCAAAACCAGTTAGTATACCTTTGGCTAGCCATTTCAAATTAAGTAAGGAGGAGTGTCCCAAGATTCAGGAAGAAATGGCTCATATGTATAAAGTTCCATATGCATCAACAGTTGGAATCTTAATGTATGCAATGGTATGCACAAGGCCTGATATTGCACATGCAGTGGGAGTTGTAAGTAGGTACATGAACAATCTAGGAAAAGAACATTGGATGGTGGTGAAGTGGATTATCAAGTATTTGAGAGGTACCACAAATCAAGCATTATGCTTTGGTGGTTCAAACATTGCTCTAGAGGGATATGTTGATCTAGATATGGCAGGTGACCGAGATAACAAGAGGAGCACAACAGGGTATGTGTTTACTATAGGTGGAACAACTATTAGTTGGGTCTCAAAACTGCAAAGTGTTGTCGCACTCTCAACAACAGAAGCAAAGTATGTTGCTGCTACAGAGGCTAGTAAAGAAATGATCTAGTTACAAAGGTTTCTGGATGAACTGGGTAAGAAGCAAGAGTTGGGCAGGTTATATAGTGAGAGTCAAAGTGCCATACATCTTGCAAAGAACTTTGCATTTCATTCCAAGACTAAGCATATACAGCTCAAATACCATTTCATACGGTTAGCAATGGAAGATGGACAGTTGAAGCTGGAAAAGATACACACTAGCCAGAATCTTGCAGATATGTTAACAAAAGCTGTAACCAGAGAGAAACTGAGAATCTACTCAGTTTCAATTGGTCTTCAAGTATGATGAAGAAGACAAGAAATAGCTAGGTCCAAAGTGGAGTCATTGTCCAACAAATGAAGCAATGGTGGAGTTGTTATAAGCAGTCTCCAAGTGGGAGATTGTTGGGTGTGGAGCCTGATTATCTTCTATATTCAAAGGTATCACTGCATTGGACCCCAATTCGAAATGGGGCGGCATAACCGCCCCTAAAATATTCGTTGCAAGGGGGGTCCAGGGAGGGTCGGCTGGGACCTTTTGGGAGCCCCCCCCCCTGGTGGGGGGATCAGGGGCAGCACCCCCGAAGCTTAGAATAGATGTAAAATTGCCTTGTAAAAGTATAGTAATTTCTAGTCAATATAGGTCGTTCATTAGGTAGATGATCTGATGGTAGAAGTTATGTTGAATTTAGGGTTTTGTGCCCTAGAAGGAATCCCCTCACTATATATGAGGAAATTGTATTGCGTCTATGGATATTTGAATACCTGTATTTTAAGTGAGGAAGAGAGAGGAGATTGAGAGCAAAGAGGGAGTTACAGCGGATCTGCTGTAGGTTGTATCTCTTCAGTTTGCTAGATAATATAAAAATAAGGACAGGTTGTTTTCTCTGTGGACGTAACCCAAACTGGGTGAACCATGTCTATATGTGTCTCTCTTGTTTTATGCATTTTATGTGTTTATATTTCTGCAATATTTTATGTGTTCCATTTCTCTGTAATATATAATTTTCTAATAGTAAGTAGTTAATTTACCTATCCAAGGTTTGCGAAAGCCAGTCGTAGACCTTCACAAAGGTCTAAAGGCTGATTAAAGGAAGTTACATCGATAAACCATAGAGGCATATCAACCTGCGTGAAGGCAGATTTAGGGCAAAAAATGACATCACGCTAATCCCTGGGTGCGGAAACTTGTTTTCAGTATCTCACTATATTGCTTCAAGTGATACTTGAGTCTGCACTCTGGGGATTGATGCTGAAAGGGCCATTAGTGTAGGGATTTATTTGGCGCAACTAACTCTGAACCTGGGTTAGGACCCACTAAGCCAAAAAATGGTTCCATTTCCGTGACTGAGATCTGCATAAAGAGATGTGTGATGTCGCATCACTGGAATCTGACAAAGAAATAAATTGAGAACTGGCTGGATAGAAAGATCCACGAATTCGTGGTGCAAGAGAATAGAAATCCGCACTTGACAAAAGAATAGTGGTTGGACAGTCCAATAGTGTGGACCCCAGAGCTAGTGCAGAGGTTGGAAGCTTCCGAAGATAAGATCGTGTGCGTTGTTGACCACTAGTTTGATCGAGTCATAGGAGGATTTGTGATAGAATTCGTGGTCAATACCTCTATTAGCTACAACAAAGAAGAGTGGTGCCTTTTCAAGGGATCGCGAGGTAAGTATTTGAGATCTTTTAATACTTGGATTAAAATGCTCTTGTGTGAAAAGTGGGTTATGCCATTGCCTTGAAGTTTGGATCCACACGAAGTGGACCAATCTTTAGAAATCAAGAGAGAGCAGGTCTTGAATACAACCCATTCATAGAACCTCCTTCGAGTGACGACGAGGGAGCGGTACAGGACTCACCGCAAAGCACTATACAGATGATAAAGTAGGGTTTTCAGTGAATACCTCATCTGCCCACACCACCACACCTTCACCTCCACAACATACACCTTCACCCACACCACCACCAACTTCGCCACCATTCAACATGTCGAATACCATGAAGTTGCCCGTTTTAAAGGGCTTGGGAAGTGAGGACCCGGATTAGTTTTGGTTCGTTGCGAAGGCTGTATGGATGAAAAAAATATTACAGATGATCATATAAAGAAGGCGCAGATGGTTACTACTCTACAAGGCCACGTGTTGACATGGTACATTAAGTACTTCACTAATAACCATTGGCATCATTAGCGGACACTCAAACTACTTTGGATAAGGAATTCAGTAGGCCTAAGTCTGAAATGAAATAAGTAGTGGGGTCCAAGGAAATCATGATGAGGGTCGGCAAAAAACCCTCGGAGCTAGATCATAGGGTGAAGTATGGGATCCGTGAAGCTAATATGAATCTCATAGATATTTAACACTGCGATTGGTTTATAGCTATGCTCCTGCCCCACTTAATGATTGCTTTGTCACAACAAAAGATAGTAACTCAGGTGGAAGCACTGGAGATTGCAATGAGATTACATGAGACACCTATCCAAAATGCATTGTTGGGAGTTCAACAAATTCATGTGGAGTTGTAGAACCTCTGCTTGGAGTTGAACAACTTGAAAAAGGAAAAAGCAACTTAGCTAGAGGTGCATGAAGAAGTTTGGTTCTTGAAGTGTAAAAGTCAAGGGCATGATAGAGATCATTGCCCTATCTTCACGAATGATGTTGCAGGAGGAGGGCCAATGCCTCTGAGGTAGGAAGATCAAGAAGGATCAAGTACAAGTCCTACGCTATGGTGCGCTATCTGTCAAGTAGCTGCAAAACATGTAACGGACAATTGTCACTTGTTGCAAAAATTTGTACAAACGTTGCAACAATTATTCTGTAATTTCTGTAAATCAGTGGGCCACAATGAGTGTAACTGCCATAGCTATGAATTGATGATGGAAAGAATGCCTTCATATCGAATGGAAACAAAAACTTAGCCTCCAGATCAAGTCGTTGGGGGAGCGTGCAAAGGATATCAGGGGCGTGGACAAGGCCGAGGAGGAGGAGGACCTGGTAGAGGTTGAGGGCAAGTTATTTGCTATAATTGCGGATTTCGAGGACACTATGCGTGGGAGTGTACGAGGCAGACATGCCTCTCATCTTGGTATTGTACGCAGCTTGACCACATGATAAAAGAATGTCCTATATTGATATCTAAGATGTAGGAGAAGAAGGTGCAGCCTCAACAACCTACCCAAAATTTACAGATGATGAGGGCTGAGCCCCGCAAGGAGGATCCCAATGTGAATATTGTGCTGCGAAGTGGAATGATGACTGGTGATGATAAAGGGAAATAACCTGACAAAAGTGGATGGGTTTGCAAGGCTCCGAAAAAGGAGGTTGGGTTTGATATGGAGCGCATGAAGGAAACATTCATGGAAGCAAAGAAAAGCTTTGCTAAGGCCTCTACCTTAGGAAGTCAGGACAATATTTCTAAAGAAGTTGACCCCTCCATGCTTACTACGTTCTTGGAGACCTGTATGAAGCTGTTGCATGGTAGCAAGGCTGTAAAAGGGCTACAAGAGCTGATAAATAAGTGTGCTGGTAAGGAAACTACTGCTGAAGGGCACCGTGCAGTCAGAAAGATAGGCAAACATAAGACAAGAAGAGGGCATGAGATGAGGCTCACCGTACAAATAGGAGACTATGAGATGGATCAGGTTATTTTGGATCTAGGATCAGATGCGAACGTTTTGCCTAAATAGACATGGGAAAGAATGGGGAGACCGGCGCTGCAGTGGTCTCCGATTCAATTAAGGATGGAAAATCAATAGAATATTATCCCTATGGGGCGATTGCATGGAGTGATCGTGGATATAGAAGGTATGAGCACGCTGGCCAATTTTGAAGTGATAGAGATTGTTGATGACAACAATCCATACCCCACGCTCCTGGGAATTGATTAGGCTATCAAAATGAATGGGGTAATCAATTTGATAAAGCATACAATGTCATTTGAAAGAAAACATCGCTCTGCGTTGTAGTACCATTGGACCTTGCAGAAGGATTGCATTATACTAAATCAGTCGGTGATTATGAGGAAAGCGACGATGATTTGGACCAGATCTATAAACTAACATCACATGATCAAGACTTGGTTAATCCAACAACTGATGGACGAATTCCATGGGATTGCAAAAGTTCCTGTACATCAAATTCAAATGAAGAGTTGGAGTATTGGCAGAATAGGTTGCATGAAGTATCTATGCTGTGTTGCAATATGATGACTAAGTCACTACTTTGTGTGTCATCAGAGGTAAGAAATCTACCTTATTATGATGGTTTAACTAATGCAGATAATTTCTTGGATTCCTTTGAAAGTGAAGTACCCAAGAAACATCGCTTCCAAGCACTGGATTTGGCACTACGCGCTACGCTTGCATGGTGGTGGGGTACACATAAGGACAGTTTTGAAGAATGACATGAGTATCGAAGAATGATGAGATTGCAGTTTGGTCGCCCAAAATTTTGGATAACTGAGAAATATGATGGGAGAAATGATCTGCGCGATCATTTATGGAACGGAGCCGCATCCAAAGTGGGTGCATATATTTTGTCACACTTCATTCCTATGAATTAGTACCTAGAAACAAAGCTCCGCCACAGCACCGCGGAGTGGGATGTCTTTAGGGAAGGATTGTTTATGAAATTCATCTTTAAGGATGGGTCCGAAAGCATTGATGAGGAGCTGCAGGAGGTTAACACAGCGATCTTCAGAATACCGCAGGATCTTGTAGAATTGATTCAACCAGATTGGAGTACCTAGCTGTGCCATGCACTGGAATGCTATAATGTGACTGCTGAAGGAGACGATGAGGATCCAAGGAATATTAATATTCGAGAGGCAGAAAGCCACCGCGAAGTTGAGGGACCCGAAATAGAGAATGCAGACATCACCACACCACTGAAAACTAGGTAAGTAAACATTGGCATAGAAGAAGAGCTGAAGTTTGCAAAGATTGGGGATTATTTGGATGATGCCATAGTAGCTAAGGTTGCTAAGTTGCTCTGTGAATATCAAGATTTGTTCCCTACAAAATTTTCATACCTAAAGGGTATCATAGGAAACTGGGGCCTAATGAAGATTACCTTGAAGCCAAACGTGAAGCCGATTAAGCAGAGGCCATATTGCCTTAATCCAAAGTATGAAGAAAAGGTCTTCTTAGAGTTCAATAAGATGCTTGAGGCAGGCATTATTAAACCTGTGAAGGAATCTGATTGGGTGAGCCCAATGGTAGTCCAGGAAAACAAGAAGAAAGGAGAAATATGGATCTGTGTAGATCTTAGGAAGCTTAATGATGCTTGCGTTCATGATCCTTTTTCGACACTATTCATAGTACTGGATAATGTTGGAGGGTAGGAGGCCTACTCATTCACTGATGGGTTCTCTGGATACCATCAGATTAAGATTGCGCCAGAAGACAGGAGTAAGACCACCTGCGCGATAGAGTGGGGATGTTTCCAGTATACAATAATGCCTTTTGGACTTAAGAATGCGCTGAAGATCTTCTTACGCGTAGTCATCTCAGCGTTCAAAGAATTTATTCACAAGTTTTTGGAGGTATATTTTGATGACTAGACAATGTTTGGGCTAGTAAAGTGCCATGTAGCCAGTTTATGCTTGATGTTGGATACATGCCGAAGGTATCAAATCGTGCTGAACCTGAAGAAATGCTTGTTCTGTGTCCCTTTTGGAATTTTGTTGGTTCATCTGGTGTGCAAGCAAGGACTAATGGTGGACCCTACTAAGATCACGATCATAGTTAATTTGGAGGCGCCAAGAAGTGTCAAATAACTGTGCGCAATCCTAGGTCATAGTGGATACTATCAGAAATTCATCAAGACTTATGCCCAGATTACCGTGCCTATGGAAAAGCTACTGAAGAAGGACGCTACATTCTATTGGGATGAAGAATGTTAGCGTAGTCTATATGTATTGAAGGAAAAAATGGTCATCGCGTTGATCCTGGTATTCTCGGATTGGAAGAAGGAATTCCACATGCATGTTGATGACTCGTATTGCGCTAGGAGCAGTGCTAACGTAGGCTGGTGAAGGGGATGTGGATCATCCTATAATTTTTGCAAGCGGGAAGCTATCAAAAGTTGAAAATAATTATTCGAAGACAGAACATTAAGGGTTGTCTATGGTGTATGTGCTCCAGAAATTCAAACATTACCTGCTAGGCGGACATTTCAATATTTACACAAACCACTTTGCATTGTAGTATCTAATCAATGAGGTTGTGTTGGGGGGGCGGGGGGATATGTAGATGGCTGCTGTCGTTTCAAGAATATGATTTTGAAGTAGTTGTGAAGCCAGGACGATTGAACGCGGGACCAGACCATCTGTCGTACATTAAAACAGGAGAGGAGCCTACCAATTTGGAGGAAGGGTTTCTTGATGCTCAACTCTTCATGGTGCACGTAGCAGATAATCACTTTGCTGATATTATCCACTTCCTGAATACAGGGATGGCTCCATAGGGATATACCAGTCAACATAAGAAAGAATTGGTGGTGTGCATGGTAGAATTTTCAGTCATTGCGGACCATTTGTATAAGATGGGATCAGACGAAATTATTCGATGTTATGTGCTTGATTTTGAGCGAAATAGTATCTTCACTAAAGCTCATGGAGGAGTTACGGGAGAGAATTATGAAGGAAAATAAATAGCGCAAAAGATTTTATGAGTTGGGTTGTGGTAGTTGATGCTGCATAAAGAATCTAAAGCATATTATCGGGCATGTGATGCATGGTAGAGAACAGGCAGGCCATCGAGGAGGGATGAGTTGCCTCTAAATCCGCAGGTGTCATTACAGCCATTTGAGAAATGGGAAATTGACTTTGTATGACCAATTCTACCCCTAGGCAAGAAGTTGGGTGCATGCTATATCATCACCGCGACTGAATATTTGACCATATGGGCGGAGGCATAGCCTTTGAAAGACTGTACAGGGGAAACAACAACAAAGTTTTTCTTTGAATATGTGTTGACCAGGTTTGGTTACCCTAAGGTCTTGATGAGTGATCGTGGTACGCATTTTCTTAATGAAACGATCAACGTGCTGACATAAGAGTTACATGCTTACCATCAAAAGAGTATGCCATATCATCCTTAGGCCAATGGAATGGTTGAGGATTTTAATAAGATATTGGAGAATGGGATAACAAAGGTTTACAACACGTAGCGGAATGATTGGGATGTGCGCATACCGACAGTGTTATGGGCTTACAGAACTACTTGTAAAAAGCTCACTGGTTAGACACCTTTTAGGTTGGTCTATGGCATAGAAGTTGTGATGCCTATGGAGTACATTGTGCATAGTCTACGCATAGCGGCTTTCACAAGAATAACGGACCACAAAGCCTTAGAATAACAGCTCATGCAGCTAATGGAGCTTGAGGAAGATATATTTCTGGTTGGATTCCATCAGCAGGTTCAGAAGGAACGTGAAAAAGCTTGGCACGATCGACACATCAAACTGCGCACCTTCAAGGTAAATGATTTGGTTTTATTATATGACAGTAAGTTTGCTAAATTTCTAGGGAAGTTTCAGATGCACTGGATGGGACCATATGTCATCAAAGAAATTACAGATGGTGGAGTAGTTCAGCTCGTGAAGTTGAATGGAGATCCATTTCTAGGAAGGGTAAATGGAAGCCAATTGAAGCCATACACGGGGGATCCGACCCAATGACTACATGACGGTAGCATTATCTTAGTGCTCTAGGTAGCTACAAGGGAGTGCGAGACAACAAACTATGCTACCTGGGTTGTAGAGCTACATGATAGAAGGGTTGTGCAAAAAAGGCTGGTGTCACAGTACCAGAAGGGACACAAAGGGAGTTGCGCTATAGAGGGAGGTACCACACAACATAGCCGAAAGTGGCTGTTACAGTCACTGTTCATGATTTGATAGTGAGGAGATGGTTAAGAGGAGTAGGGGGGATGGCATTTAAGGCTAAATTTAAGAGTGACATCCTAGGAGATATGCTGCCAAATAAACCTTTATCGATAGATTTTGGGAGGGAACAGTCAAATTTGAATTCAAATTCACCTATAAATTATGCGTGGTCATCCAGCGAAAAATAATTTGCATCCTTAGAATTTTTTCTTTGTGTTGTCGAATATTTATGAAGCCTCAGGTTTTCACAAATTTAGTTGTTAGCTGTGTGTTTGATAATTTACCCGAGCATACCCAACATTTTATTCTCAGCATGATGTCCATACCAGGTGAAACTACAAGCACTGGAGGAACTGTCACCTCTAAGAGAGTTGCTCCATAGTTTGTGAGCATAAAGTCTCTTACTGCTGTGCCTATAGCGCCGAGGTCACCTAGGCCGAAACCTACACCAGTGTGAGAAGTCCCCAAACCCAAGGAAGACAAACAGAAGAAGACAATACCAGTAAGTGAGTCATCAAGGAAGCATGCTACTACCCAGGCCCATAAGAAAGAAAAACAGTCGGCTAAGGACAAGGGGAAAGTGGTGGATTTGGAGGTTGTAGAGGGCACGGAGGATATATGCCGAGGGGGTGGAACCTATCTCCAATTTTCCGGATTATATCACTCCGCATAAGGGAAAATTGAATATTACCAAAGACCCAGATGCAAAGAAGTTTCTGATTCATACACCCCTATCGCTAGAAAGCATTATTGAAGGTCCATGCTTAGTGTAGGTCCCCCATTTAAAACTAGAGGACTAGGATTTGGTGGACCATGAGAAGTTGCCCCACCTTATGATGGAGAACTATATGAAGAGGGTATTTTAAAAAGAATCAGGTGTCAACACGTTGGAGCATGTGGAGTGGATTCGCGGAGTGAATCAATTGGGGTTTCTAAAATTACTGTGGGTTCCCAACTACCACCGCTCCAACATTAACCTCATTGTCATCAAGCAATTTCTAACCCTGGTGCATGACAGATGTTTATGGCTGAGCACACTGATCCTGATTATAGATATGTTGATCCATTGGATCACACTCTTGCCACACTCTGGGTTCAATCCGGGCAAGGATTTTTGCAGAAAGGCAAGTGAGCGCGGCCTCACAGAGAAGATGAAGGAAAAATTCAAGCTAGTGAAGAAGCCACGTGGGTACTCTATCAAATATGTCACCAACCTCGTGTTAAAAATTACTACATGAATCCTAGTTGGGAAAGTCATGAGAAAATGGCACATGGACAAGGTTCTGGTGCTAGTAATTTCATTGGCTACACAGTGCACAGAGGGCATTCAGTTCAATTGGTCATGCTACCTCTGTAGTGAGTTCCTTGTGAAGTATTGCAAGGCTCAAGACGAGACCAAAACATTCCACTACGCGTGCTTGTTGCTCTCCATTGTGCTCATCACTTGGGATCTGCCGGAGGATAGTTAATTTCCTCCCGTGGACAAGGGATTTTCGAAGGCTGCACATTTTGCATCCCTCTGGGCAACAAAGGATGTCATGCGCATCACAGAGACCAAAGTCTTCTAGGTACTGATGAAGGCCAGCCTACGGATGGCCATCAACCAGAAGCAACATTGTCACCAACTATCTCTGAATAGTTATAAGAATACACGAAGTTTAAATAAGAATTCCACCCTGTGTACATCAGGGCGCGGAAAGATCTGCAACAAAAATGGTTTGATTTGCCTTACTTGGCAATGGATGACGCTATCTAGGAAACTACCAAATGTTGGCCGGAAAATTGGCATACTCCATTGATGTCGCCGTGGGAACCAACAAATACGCGGAGAAGAAAAATAAGGAAGTAGCAAAGCAGAAGTTCCAACAGTTGGCTAAGAAGCATAGAAAAGAGGCCGAGGAGAAGGCTTGAGTGGAAGAGGAGTGCATTGCGAAGCAGCAGGCCGAACAAGAAGAGTGCAACTCCGAGTAGAGTCGTAAGTCCCCTTCACCCCAAATAGAGGAAGAGGAGTAGTCAAAGCAAGGCGGTGGCGATCAGAAGGAGTAGAGAACTCCCTTCTGGATAAAAGGGTATAGGGATTAGTAGAAAGAAGGGCCTTGGAAGAAATCGAAAGCGTTAAGGCCATCTCTAGATCCAATCACTCTAACAGAAGGAAACCTTGATGAGATTGGAGATAAGGTGTGCAATACCATAGTGGAACTATTATAGCAGTTTCAACAGCAGCAACAACAGGCGCTAAGTACCATTCAGAAGGATTTGCATGAGCTGCAAATCCAGACCAGCAGGATCCAAGTCGGCACATGGCCGGTTAGAGCTGCACCAATAAGCTTGGCACCAAGGACCACTTAGGCAGCAGAAAGGGTCAGATCACTGGATCTCCGAGCAGTCACGCTATTAGAAGGATCATTGAGCATGGAAGCAGCTGACGACAAGGTCATTGTAAGTTCTTTGAAGAACATTGGCGTCAACCTAGCCATGCTCCCCAATGAGTCTCTTCACACGTTGCAGGTAGGTATGATTGCAGAGTTCAGAGCATAGGAGTAGCACGCACTCAGCCTCATCAGTGAGTATCAGGTGAAAAATGAGCAGATGTTCGTCGAGAAGACAGAGGCCTTGCAAGAAAAAGACAAAATCCAGGCGCAGAGCACCTACCTGGCAACCATAGTGGTAGAGCCATGTAGAATGGTGCTAAAATTACATATTCCTGAGGAGGCACCACTGGAGAAAAAAATCAGAAAACTTGATGTCGACATGTGTGATGCCAAGGTAGAGGTGGCCAGAGTTCAGTTTGAGCTGAACATGAACATAATAGAACTAGAGTTGAAATCACAGCCTTCAACCTCGCTAGAGGTTAGGGAACAATGAAAATCGTTGTTAAAGATGGAGTCGCTACGTTGGATGTCACGGTGGTGGAGTGCATCGCGTAGTTTGAGCAGGCCATGGAAGTAGTGACAAGCCTATAGGAAGATCCCACCTTTTAGGTATTGAATACAGAATTCCACGAGCTCCAGCAACAATACGATGAAGTGAGGGCGACGATGCACATCATTTCTACTACACAACTCCTCGCCAAGCTACAGGAGGCTAAGAAACTTCTTACACAGGTGGAAGTAGCATAGAAGAAATAGGCAATCCTTAAGGCGAGGTTAGGGCCTTGGTTGGATGAGGCCTACATAATCTCTGCCACCATACAGGAAAAGTTGGTGAACTTGCAGAGTGCACAACAGAAGATTAAGAAGAAGAGTGCATGACCAACCATAGGGTAGCTGGTATAACAGATCAAGCAGGGAGCCACGCAAAGCACAACTGAAGTAGCAGTTACACAAGTGGAGTTGGGGGATATTCACAGCAAGATCTCCGCACCAGTTGAGTGACTCGAGGGTGAGTCACGATCTTTATGTTGGGGACCTGTTGGGATGGGGTCCCCTGGGTCAATTATGGGGCAAAAGCCCAATTTTTATGTAAAGGAATGTAAAGGAATGTAAAATCTCTGCAAATTATGGTTGCAGAGCGCGTAGATAATTAAAGAGTCAAAAAGGATTTTACCCTTCTTTATGTAAGTTAGGTCAGATTTTTGAAGATCTATCCATGGTCCGCGAACCATGGGGATTGTATAAACAACTGTGCATTAGAGAGTCTAAGGCAGGATATTGATGATGAAGATGAATGTAATGGGTCAATAGGAGGAAGATTGTAAAAGTCTTAGAGGAGGAAAAGGCTCTACAGTTGTGTGTGTAGAGGCCTAGAGTAGAGTCCGCAGTTGAGTGCGCAGACCCCTGGAGCTGAGTGCATAGGGAAGTCTTGAGTGTGTAAGCTGAACTGAATATTAATAAAGAAGATTATTATATAAATTTCTGTGTTTTACCTTTTTACTTATGTTATGTATGATTACGCTTTATGCTGTGATTAATGATGGTTTTATGAAATAATTTTGTATTGATGCACAAATTTACTAGATCTATATGGTTATGTGAATGCAATTGACATTAAGGGTTTACGCAAAGATTATATTGTTGTACATTAAAGTTATCAAATAGTTAAGAAGATCTGAGTAAATATTGGGTTAAGAGTAATCTTTGATGTGCGTAAGTAGTTAATTTACCTATTCAGGGTTCGCAAAAGCCAGTTGTAGACCTTCAAGGAGGTCTAGAGGATGATTAAAGGAAGTTACATCGATATGCCATAAAGGCGTATCGATTTGCACGAAGGCAGATTCAAGGCACAAAAAGACATCACTTTGATCTCTGGGTGCGAAAACTTGGTTCCAACATCCCCCCATACTGCTTTGGGTGATACTTCAGTCTGCGCTCTGCAGGTTGATGCCAAAAGGGTCAGTAGTGTAGGGATTTGTTTGCCACAACTAACTATGAACCTGGGTCGAGACCCACAAAGCCAACACAAGGCCAAAAGAAAAATCATTCTGAGAATAACAAGAATGTTGGATTACATTATCAAAAAACCCTTATTCCACGCATATTATGAAGTAACATATTAATAAAATGTGACATCGCATGTTCAGTCATTATTACCTACGAGCATTGTCACACCTGTCTCCATTAAAAAGTGTGACTCCCTTTCTACATGGGTAAAAATAAAAAGTGAAATATATAAGCTTTTTTGAAGAATCTTATCCCAACAACATGGACTCAAGCCCCTACCTATATGGGCCTCATCCCAAGATTTATGGATCTAATCCCATCCATTATGGAAACTATTCCCCCATTTTCGTGGATCTTATTCCACGGAAAATGGATCTCCAACCTCCTCTCCTCTCTTATAAATATTGTGCATATCAAAGGAGAAGGCGTTAAATTTTTGATTAGTTGGTTTATTCCCTTATGTTGTCAAATTGATATTGAAGGATTGTTTGCAAAGGAAGGATTGTGGATCTTTGAGTGGAGGCTTATGACATCAAGGCTTGGGTTGTAATTTCTCCCTCTTATTTGATAATACAATATATATTGTTTTTCTCACATGCTTTTCTTATTGTTTTCATTCATTGTTTTAGAGCTCCACAATGAATACCATTGGTTAAGGTCTTATATCATTTTAGAGATCCACCTCACTTAGCTTCAAATACCTTCGGAAATCCAGCTCAACCAAAAAAAGAGAACCCCATCACACCATGGCTATCTAAAAATGGCAAGGCTAGGTTGAAAAAAATTGTTACACCTGGAAAAACCCATGCCATGATAGAAAAGAACCACATGTAATACCATGCATGCCAATCTAGCAAGGAAATCACACATGAAAAGCGACACATGCAGAGAATCATGTTGTAGCTGCTTGATCCTACTCTTCCTTGATTTCTCCTTCCTTTTTCTTACCTTCTCTACCTTCCATGCATAACCATAGCAAAAGCTTGAGCCAAGATCTTACACTGACTAAGAGCTTAACACTACAATGAAAAAGATTGCCAACTGATCCTCATAAGCCTTTTTGTGAATGAGGCCTCTATTTTCTTCATTTTCCATTATTTTCCTTCATTTTCCTCCTCACATGCAACCTATGGCCTTTCACCTCCTTTTTCTCCTAATTTCCATTATTTTCATAAACAAATTTGCCAAAATACCTTTTTGCCTCTTTAATGCCTTAGTCATAGCCTTTGCCAATTTCCTTAGCCATAAGCAACCAAATGAACACCCACTAAGATGTTTGTCCCACCATCCAGCTCATAATACATGTCCCATCATCTATGGTATTTATATATTTTTACATGGAATTTTCGTAAGGGTTGTTACAAACACCCCCCCCCCTTGGGGGACCACCATCCTCGGTGTTCAATGACACCTATAACCAACAACACCACTAAAAAAAACATACTGCCCATGGATCTTTATAACATAACTCCTTGCAGTGTTTACAATGAAAGACACACTCAAAAGAAAAACATCATGACAACATGAGAACATATCAAAAATTGGAGCTTTATAACACAACTCATTGCAATATTTACAATAACCACATATACACATGCACATTTGCTAAACCAGCAAATAAAGGATATGGTGCCTGCATCTGCAACAAGGGAATCTAGAGGCTCACACCTCCACACTTAAAGTAATAATAGGATTCACCTCCTTCCCAGGAAGTCCAGAATCCACTACAAAGTCAAATCTGCATCTAATGTCCAGTGCTACAATCCTGCGCCACTTGTCCTTTCAACAAACAATTACCAGCTCATTGTTCCAGGGTGCACTCCCAATGTGCATCATATTCCATCTCACAATGCTAATGACCAAAAAAATATATCCACGACATTCACTTCTCTGCTACACAATCCCTCGGGAAATCTGGTCACTCCTTCTATGGAGTCACTCAGCTTCCAAGTTCCTTAGCATCCCTTATCTTGGTGATGAGCCCCAGAAATGGGTAACTTATTGGGCTCATTTTTCCTATTATTCTCGATTAATCCACCATTCTTCATATTTTATGCATGCTTTTGAATATATTTGTGTTAATTGAATGAATGAGAATAGTCACTTGACCATGAAGTCTAATACGTTCTATTTGCAGATTTTTAGACATCTTTTGGACCAAGGCCAAGAATTTATGAGCCAGTTGACAGCCAAATACGAGGGAACAAGGCTGAGGATTAGTAGGAAGGGTGTCTCCCACACTAAATGGCCCCTTCCTTGAGTTCTCCACCATCAGCTTGGAGTTCAACAACCCACCAAAGATGATTTCCAAGGGCAGCTGAGCAGCTTTTGTGAAGTGGCTGGTTACTTGCAGTTTTGAGCAGCCAAGCCCCTCAAGTTAAGGAGGGTTGTTGGAGGTCCTCGTGGGGCATAAGTAGGAGAGCTTCAAGACTTGTTTTTTTAGCTCTTGAACAATTGTATTTTGCACTTTAGTGCTGCTGTGCCTTTCAGTTCATTTTTGAGCTTTTGCTGTAAACATTTTTATGACATGGTTATTTTTTGAGTAATGGAGATAAATTTCACTTTGCACCAGCTCTGAGTTTTTCTCATGAGGCTGTAGCTCTTGGGGTTGGACCCAACCCAAGTGCCAATACCTCCTTTGTGTACTATTATGTGTTTTGTTTGCATGTATAGAATAATTTCTGCTATTTAGGTTAAGATCTTGCTTTGTTACTTTTGATGATTAAGATAGCTTTTTCTACTTCAGGTTGATTTGACAGGTTGGTAACACAAAATATATTCAGAAAATGCCATCAAGCAACCCTTGATCCCACCTCTCCCTCCTTGGGACCATGAGCTGAGACCAAGGCATCCTTGCTGCCACAAACACATTGTTTTTGCCTCTTCATGCAATTGCTAGTGTTATATTTTTAGTTAGGAAAGTTGATATGAGCTGTAATTGCATGTTTAGAATCTATTCTTACTTAGTTTCCATAGTTATCTTGCATGATTTTCTGCTAATAAACTTATGTTCTTCATATTTATGGTTTGTAGGTCAAAGTAGGTCAAAATAGCTAGATCTTTGGTTTTTCTAGTCTTTCTTCGATCAGTTTTGAGAAATAGTGTGTAGAGCATCTGTAATACCTCCTTGTCTATCCTTCCTCCATCATACCACCTGCTCCAACCCCTAATTCTAGATTCCTTCCCTTCATTCGCCACCGTTTCCCAAATTGACCTAATTCCCATATCTTTGTGCAACCTTGCTCTCTCCATCCTTGAACCAAATCCAACCACCTACATCACTTCTTAGCTTCATTTACCAGGTCTTAGACCCCTTCACATCCTCATCCATCCTCCATTTTCACTTTCCCATCATTTTTCCACCATTAACCCTCCAATATCCTCTCTCGGCTCTTCCTGTAGAACCCCTGCAGACTTCCTGTAGAAGTTCACGTGAGCGGTTTTTCAAGATTTGATCACTGTGAAATTCTCTGGAAGGCTGTTAGGGTCCCTTAGGCCCTCTTCTCACCTTCCCAACCTCCTGCAATCGCTTACCCCATTTCATTTTGTCAATCAACCTCTGCACAGTAAAAAATAGTTAGAGCACATGCATAATAATTTTGCAAAATTACTCGAAAATGCAAAAAGGATGTTTTCCAGATTTTACTGCAGAAGTAGCTTAGTCACATGCATTTTACCTTTATAAAAGTCAATGGCATCCATTTCCACTGCTTTCATCACTTTTCTTGCACCGGTAGGGTTAGTCGGTAAAACTAGGGTTTGCTAGGGTTTGCATTTCTTTTCCACTTTTAGCTTCTTTCTGCAAGTAGACTAGCCTCCTTTGAGTTAACTTTCATCCATCATAGTTAAAAGCTTCTTCTAAGAGCTCATAGAAGTTGTCTTAAGCTCCTAGTAGACTTGTGCCAGTTGATCAAGCGACAGCCTGCGGCAGGAGCTAGCACTTGTGCATATAGCATCGTCGCTTCCAAGTTTGTTACGAACAACCACGTTGATGAAAGTAAAGAAGGGAGTCCTAGGAGTTGCAGCATCATTGCTGAAATACTGGAGCTCACCATATTTTTGGCGCCATTACTGAGGAAGCGTCAGAGTATTTGTGATTGCTGCTTTTCTTCTATTTTCTACTGCAAGCTTTTGCTAAGTAGTTTATTTCAGTGAGAGTAGAGTAGTTGTTTCATTTCCATTCTACAATTTCATTTTTGCAAAAGTATATTAGACATTTCCTGCTTTCCTAGACTAGAATTTCAATTCTGCAAGCGTAGATTAGCATTTCAATTTAGCAAGTGTAGATTAGCCATTTCTTTCTTTCATTTCAATTTTGCATTTTCATTTCAGCAAGATAGATTTTAGTTAGTTGCAGTTCAATATATTTCAGTTTTGCATGTACAAGCAGAAAAAAACACAAAAATCAACCAAAAATATTTCATTTCATGCCTTGTAGGAATAGCGACAATACCTAAAATTGTTAGCCAACACCCCCACCACATCACTGAGCCACCCTTCTCTTTTCTTCGGTGGCAGTGATCCAGAAGAACCTATAGGTGAACCTCCAAAGATATACGAAGATCCTATAATAGAAGAAGAGCAATAAAACATTTCTCCTGAGACCATGGTTGAACACAGAAATGGTATAGGCGATGAGGAGAGAATAGAAGGTGCCTTTCCCATCTGAGAGATCAATGGGGACACAAAAATGAAAAACATAAGTCCCTCAACCTTACCTCACTTCCATGGATTGACCACTGAAGGCCCTGATACCTTCTTGTTTGAGTTTTCTATCCTTTGTCAAACCTATGACTATGCAGAAGATGAGCAAAAGTTGAAACTCTTTCCCTCTGCCCTCAAGGATGCATCACTACACTAGTTCATGGGGTTACCTGGAAACAGTATCACAACCTGGGCTCAGATGTAGCAAGCCTTTAACAACAAATACCAGGATTACTGTAGGTCAAAGGAAACGAAGGGAGAAATCTTTCGGATGACCATAGGAAGTGATGAATCTTTAGAAGATTACAAAGAAAGGTTCCAACTTAGTTATAAAAGGGCCAGGTGCACACTTGACCTTGAATCTCTGAAGTTGGTTATGCTCCGAGGAATCCCAGAAGACCTTCTAGATACCCTGCATTTGTTGGCTGGAGGAGACATCTACCAACTACCTTATGATGACATAAAGTCTATGTTTAGAAACCATTCTAGGGAAGCCCGAAAAAGAGGTAGGGGGAATCAAATTTCAACTAGCGCCACCTTCTCCAAACATGAGCTTGAAAATCAGATGGAAGACCTTAAAAGTGAGATGAGACAAACCATTGCCATGCAACTGGATACTTTCCAAATCCAACAGAAGAAAGAGGAAGCTGAGAGGGCTTTGGCCATCTTTTGTCCCAGATGTACAAGGAAATATCCTTGGAACGAGTGTCCATTGCACTCAGTAGAGGTATGTTTCGTTTGTGAGGAAGACTATCCTACAAACCAGTGCCCAACCTTACCCAGACTTAAAGCTATGTACCAAGGGGTGGAGGGAGCCACTGAACCACTCTACTTCCTAAACCAAAGGAGGCCACATGGATCCAGACCTTACCAGTAGGGGATGCACGGGACATCCCAGACTTATTAAAACCCCAACCAATCCACTCACATAACTTCTTGGGGTCCCCCTGCTCATCCTTCTTGGTCTGCACCCCCTCCTTTGTCATATCCATTTCAATACCATACTCAACCTATTGCTCATTCATTTCATTCTCATGTTCAGTCCCAACCTCGCTAGAATACACCTCAACAGGGGTGGAGGCCCCAATTCAACTCTCCTCCCACCATTTTTCCTCCACCACATGCTCAACCACAACCATTACCTTCTGCTCCTCCAAGACAACCCCAAATGCCTACTCAACTACACTCGAACCCCAATAACAAATAGGCCCAACATGTATATACTAGAGAGACAACATGCCCTACCTATGTTGTGGAGATTCAGGAGATCAACCTACAATCTAGGAAGGTCCTCCTAGATAGCCAATCTCCTCCTAAGGAGGATGAGGAAGAGAAATAGGAAAGTGAACCTAAATCCATTCCACCCTTTCCTGAGAGACTAACTGGAGCCATGCAACCAAACCCAGAAGAGACTGAACTTTTGGGCGAGCTTAAACAGTTATGTGTGAAGATACCATTTCTCTAGGCCATAAAAAATGTACCAATCTACAACAAATTGATTAAAGAGAAGTGTTTCAGGCACCCAGGTAGGCGCAAGAGAGATGCCCCAACTATCAATGTCATAGGACAACTGTCCGACCTAATGTTGGGACAAGTAATCTGTCTGAAATATTTGGACCCTGGGAGTCCTGTAGTTGATGTCCACATCAATGGCACCATAATCCCCGACACCCTGATTGATCTAGGGGTTGCCATTAATGTGATGACCAGGGACATTATGCTCAAACTCAACCATCAGAGTTCCCTAAGAAAGACCTCGACAGTACTGCAGTTAGCAGACTTCTCCACCATGACCCCCGAAGGGATTGTGGAAGATGTCATGGTATCCGTTGATTCTTGGGAGTACCCTGTGGACTTCTTGGTCCTTCAGCCAAAGGAAAAACTCACTAGATACCCCCTCATTCTGGGAAGGCCTTAGTTAGCTACCGCAGATGCTTACATCAGTTGTCGAGCTGGGAGCATGACCATCAAGAATGGGCCTATGTTCAAACAACTCGTCCTATATCCTCCAACCCAACCTCTGCTACAACATGACTTACCTCTCTAGTTTGAGGAGGAAGATGAGGATGAAGTCTACTCTGCTCCAGTGTGCACAATGAAATCCACCAGGGGAAGTCATCAAACCGAGGATGACCTTATTGGGAATTTGATTCAGAATCCACCTCCCTGCGTGCTACCATTAGAAGAGTTGGTAGAAGACACCCAAGCCAGTTCTTTAGTGGATCTCTATGTGGCTGATCTGACCTCCCCCTGAGTTAAGAATGTGGAATTTGGCCCTAAGAGAACCTTGAATATCAACTCATCCCTATCCCCCTCTCAGGAGAAGGAGTTGTGTAGCTTATTGAACCACCATTTGGATGCTTTTTCTTGGAGCTATAAGGAGATGAAAGGAGTCCACCCTTCAATTTGTACCCATTACATTTACATTAAAGAGGATTGGAAACCAGTCAGGCAGCCTTAGAGGAGAATGAATCCAACCCTTAAAGACATTGTCAAAGAAGAACTGCAAAAGTTGTTGGATGCAGGATTCATCTACCCCATCTCTGACAGTGAGTGGGTTTCTCCTCTGGTGCTTGTGCCCAAGAAAAATGGGAAGTGGAGAATTTGTGTCGATTATCGAGAAATTAAAAAATCCACCAAGATGGACCATTTCCCTTTTCCTTTCATAGATCAAGTGTTAGATGGGCTGGCAGGGAAGAAGTTCTTCTCCTTCCTAGATGGGTTCATCGCATCTTCGAGCTTTTGCTGTAAACAGTTTTGTGACATGATTATTTTTTGAGTAATGGAGATAAATTTCACTTTAGACCAGCTCTGAGATTTCTTAGGAGGTTGTTGGTCTTGGGGTTGGGCCTAACCTAAGTGCTAGTACCTCCTTTGTGTACTTTTTTGTGTCTTTGTTGCATTCATAGAATAATTTATGTTATGTAGGTTAAGATCTTTCTTTGCTACTTAGGTTGTTTTTGATGATTAAAATAGATTTTCATGCTTCAGGTTGATTTGACAATTTGGTAAAGGAAACGATCTGCAAAAAGGCTATCAATAAATCCTTGATTCCATCTCTCCCTCCATGGGACCATGAGCTGAGACCAAGGCATACTTGATACCACAAAAACATTGTTTTTGCCTTCCCATGCAATTGCTATTGTTAGATTTTAGTTGGAAAAGTTGATACCAGTTGTACTTGCATGTTTAAGATTTTTTCTTGCTTAGTTTCCATAGTTATTTTGCATGATTTCCTATCTATAAACTTTTGTTCATCATGTTTCTAGTTTTTAGGTCAGATTAGGTCAAAATAGCTATATCTTTGGTTTTCCTAGTCTTTGTTCAATCAATTTTGGAAAATAGTGTGTAGAACACTTGTAATAAATCCCTTCCTAGCCCTCCTCCATCGTACAATCTGTTCCAACCCCTAATCTAAGATTCCTTCCCTTCAATTGCCACACTTTTCCAATTTGCCCTAATTTCTACATTCTTGTGCAGCATTGCTCTCTCCATCCTTGAACAAATCCAACCACCTTAATCACTCCTTGGCTTCATTCACCAAGTCCTAGACCCCTTCACATCCTCATCCAACCTCCATTTCCACTTTTCCACCATTTTTTCACCATCAACCCTCCAAAATCCTCTTTCGGCTCTTCCTGTAGAATATCCTGTAGAGTCCCTACAGACTTCTTGTAGAAGTTCACGTGAGCAGTTTTTCAAGATCTAATCATTGTGAAACTCTCTGGAAGGTTGTTAGGGACCCCTTAAGCCCTCTTCTCACCTTCCCAACCTCCTACAAGTGCCTACTCCATTTCCTTTCTCCAATCAACCTCTACACAATAAAAAATCGTTAAAGCACATGCATAATAATTCTAAAAAGTTACTCAAAAATACAAAAAGATGCTTTTTCCATATTTTAATTCAGAAGTAGCTTAGTCACATGCATTTTACCTTTCCAAGAGTCAATTGAATCCATTTCCGCTGCTTTCATCTCTTATCTTGCACCATTAGGGTTAGTCGGTAAAACTAGGGTTTGCTAGGGTTTGCATTTCTTTTCAGCTTTCAACTTCTTTCTGCAAGTAGACTAGCCTCCTTTGAGTTATCTTTCATCCATCACAGTTAAAAGCTTCTTCTAAGAGCTCATAGAAGTTGGATTAAGCTCCTAGCGGACTTGTGCAAGCTGATCAAGTGACAGCTTGCTGCAAGAGCTAGTACTTATGCATATAGCACTGTCGCTTCCAAGTTTGTTACGAACAACTGGGTTGATAAAAGTAAAGAAGGGAGTCCCAAGAGTTGTAGCATCATTGTTGCAATACTGGAGCCCACCATCAAGGTCCTCAAACCAAGTATGACCGTATGAAGAATTTGATTCAGAATCCACCTCCTAGCGTGCTACCACTAAAAGAGTTGGTAGAAGACACCTAAGTCAGTGCTTTAGTTGATCTCTATGTGGCTGATCCGACCTCCCCCCTAGTTAAGAATGTGGAATTTGGCCCTGAGAGAACCTTGAAGATCAACTCATCCCTATCCCCCTCTTAGGAGAAGGAGCTGTGTAGCTTATTAAACCACCATTTGGATGCTTTTGCTTGGAGCTATAAGGAGATGAAAGGAGTCCACCCTTCAGTCTGTGCCCATCACATTTACATTAAAGAGGATTGTAAGCCAGTCAAGTAGCCTCAAAGGAGAATGAGTCCAGCCCTTAAAGACACTGTCAAAGAATAACTACAAAAGTTGTTGGATGCAGGATTCATCTACCCCATCTCTGACAGCGAGTGGGTTTCTCCTCTGGTGCTTGTGCCCAAGAAAATGGGAAGTGGAGAATTTGTCCCGATTATCGAGAACTTTACAAAGCCACCAAGAAGGGCCATTTCCCTTTGCCTTTCATAGATCAAGTGTTAGATGGGATGGCAGGGAAGAAGTTCTTCTCCTTCCTAGATGGGTTCAATGGGTATAATCAGATCCAAATTAGCTCTGAAGACCAAGATAAGACCACTTTCACTTGTCCATGGGGTACCTTTGCCTACCAGGTCCTTCCCTTTGGGTTATGCAATGCTCCTGCCACTTTCCAGAGAACAGTACTGAGCATATTTGCTGAACTGGTTCATGATTCAGTGGAAATCTATATGGATGACTCTACTCCTTATGGTTCCAACTTCTAAGAAGCATTGATTAACCTGGGAAAAGTTTTAACCAATTGTATTGAAATGAACCTGCCCCTCAGTCTAGAAAAATGTGAATTTCTGATGACTGAAGGGCTCGTGCTAGGTCATACAATTTCTCAGCAAGGATTATGGGTGGATCCCAACAAGATTGCTATCATCCAAAGGGTTCCGCCTCCTCAGAAGGTAAGAGATGTTCAGAGTTTTCTAGGCTTAGCAGGATACTATAGAAGATTCTTTAAAGATTTCAATAAGCTAACCTCTCCATTATTTGGTCTTTTCGGGAAGGATGTTGAGTTCATGTGGACTGACCACTTTCAAGAGGCTCTGGATACATTGAAAGGTAAGCTGGTAACTGCCCCAATCTTGAGAGGTCCAAACTAGGCCCTACCTTTCCACATTCACACAGATGCCTTGAACAAAGCCATAGGAGCAGCCTTAGGACAAGTTGAAGAGAAACTACCATATGCCATATATTTTGTTAGTAAAAACCTATCCAAGGCAGAGTTAAAACTATACCGTAACTGAGAAAGAGCTCCTAGCTGCAGTCCATTCCCTAAACAAGTTTAGACATTACATCACTGGTTATCAAACATTGTACGCACCGATCATGTTGCAATTAGGTATTTAATGAATAAAATTGATGTAAATGCTCGTACCATTAGATGGTTACTTTTATTGCAACAATTCGACCTAACCATTGTTGATAAGCTAGGCAAGGAAAATGTTGTTGTTGATTTTCTGTCTAGACTAGATTTTTTTGCAGGTGAAGAAGGGGTGGTGGAAACTCAAATGTTAGATGAACACTTGTTTGTTATTTCAGTACTCTCTCCATGGTTTGCTGATATAGCAAATTACTTGGTTTCAACACAGTTCCTGCCACACCTATCCTCAAAAGGGAAGAGCAAGATCGTGAGGAAAAGCACCCCATTCACATGGATTGGGGGCAACCTGTTTAAACTTGGCCCAAATCAGATTTTGAGGTGTTGTGTCAAGGAGGAGGAAGTTTTTGACATCCTCCTCACCTGTCATGATGGGCTCTGTGGAGGCCACTTTATAGCAAAAAGAACTGCTTTAAAAATTCTACAGGCAGGCTACTATTGGCCCACTCTTCATCAAGATGTCAGGAGATACATCAGCCAATATGATCAATGTGAAAGGATGGGGAAACCGACTCCCAGGGATGAAATGCCCCTCCAACCTCAAGTGACTTTCGAGCCATTTGAGAAGTGGGGCATAGACTTTGTGGGTCCTATCAACCCTCCTTCAAACCAAAAGTCTTATATCATTGTGTGCACGGACTACCTGACAAAGTGGGCAGAAACAAAAGCAATCGAGGCAGCAACAGAAGAAAAAGTGGCTAAGTTTTTTAGGGAGAATATCTTCTACAAGTTCGGCTACCCAAGAGAGTTAGTCACAGATCAAGGAAGTCAGCTTACTTCTAACCTGATTGAAGACATGCTTGCCCATCACCAGATTAAGCACAGAAATTCCACCCCTTATGATCCACAAGCAAATGGGTAGGTGGAAGTCACTAACAGAGCTTTGGAAGATATTTTGACTAAAGTGGTGAGTAGCAGCAGAAAAGATTGGGCAGATCGCTTGGTTGAGGCCACCTGGGCCTACAACACTACTTGGAAAACAACAACAAGTTTCACACCTTACGAGCTGGTCTACGGGAAGAAGGCTTTGTTGTCCATAGAATTTGAATATAACACATTGAGGTTGGCAGCTCAATTGGACCTAGATCTCAGCCATGCACAATAGGAAAGATTACTTCAGCTGAGTGGAATATATGAACGGAGAATGCAGGCCATTCTCCACTCAGAGGTGGTCCAACTTCAAAGGAAGATATGGCACAACCAATACCTTAAAGAAAATAAATTTCAATCAGGAGATTGGGCGTTGTTATATGATTCAAGATACAAGGATTTCAAAGGGAAGCTGAGGACAAGATGGTTGGGACCATATACAGTGGAGAAATGCAACGAAAATGGTTCAGTCTTTATCAGGACCATTGATGAAGAAGCCATCCCTATGCTCGTCAATGGGCATCAATTCAAAATCTATAGGATGCCCCTTTCTAAGTAGGAGTTCATTGAGACTCTAGATAAATCAGTATTGGTAATGGAGTAGGCCCCTGCCTCCACTCCACCCACACCTTAAACACATAAAAAAAAGATATAAAAAAAAAGATCCTTGGGTGAAAACTTCTTGGAGGCGCCCAGGGTAGATAGTGAGGGTGAAAACCTCCTGGAGGCACCCCAACTATCTCAAAATAGAAAAACAAAAAAAAACAAAAAAAAGAAAGAAGAAAAGAGAAAAAGAAAAATAAACCTAATTTTTGTTGAATAATTGCAGGTTGCAGGAAGGACATTGCAGGTTAGGAGGATCGCACAAGACAAAGGCAGAGGTCAGCACCAGGCTACAAGCATCCCTCACAATCCATTCCTCCATGACCACTACCCTTTCCTAAGATTTGGTCTCATTCGGGCTAAGATTTCACCTTCTATAGGAAGTTCTGTGTCTTCTATAGAAAGATCTTGTAGAGCCTACAGACAAGCCAAAATTGATCTCCAAAGAGGACCCGAAGGTTGGGAATCTATCTATGAGGCCTGTAAACATACCTGCTTCCATCCATTTCCATATGTCACCTTTTTCCATCTCCATACACCTCTATTGCACTGATTTTTTTATGTTCCTGCACAGTCACACCCAGAAATCCTGTTTTCTTCATACTACCAGTAAAAACTTCTTAATGACAAATAAAGCAACAGTTTTTCACTCACCATCCCTATTACCCTCCATCTAGATTCATCATCAGCCAAGACCCTCATCAACAGTATAGCCCTGCTCATTCTAACTTGCATTCCAAGAGGAGAAGCAGCTACAGGACATCCTACAGTAATCCTGTAGCAGTTGATCCCTCTAAAAGACATACTTCAGAGACAGGGACAACAGAGTATGGCAGAAGAGACATGAATGGAGCTCTTCTTGAATGTAAGAACATCAGCAGCAGCAAAGGCCAAGCATGTAATATGCATACAGCAACAACAAATGAAGGAATGGGTTCCAGAACCTGAAATCTGCATAACACGGCCGCGACCATGTAGGTAAGTGCCTAAACTCTTTATTCAATTGCACAAATCATATTTTAAAAGATGCATGACTATGGGAATGGTTCGGATTGGGTGAAATCAGTGGCCAGTCAACTGGCCACCCTCGTCTAGTTACATATACTCATGAAATCCAAACGAGCCCCGTTACATTCAAAATTTCCGATTAGATGTGCAGCCAGCACGTGTGGAGTGTCCATTTAAAGAGAAATCGTCAGGGCTGGTAGTGGTGGCGGCGGATAATGGGAGAGCGGAGGTGATGGTGGTCAAAAACACACAGAAACATTATGGTTGTGACGTCAGATCAACAGTCTGGTTTGGCCACCTCATCCCCTCACCACGAATCATGCCGTAGTTAAAAGACGCTCAGTCGAAACATGCACCACCCTCTGTTCATTCTGCACTCACGACATTTTTGACTGGATACATATCCACCACTTCCAAAAATAGTTAACTAGTCATCCTCCACCAGTTTTTCAGCCTGTTTTCAAAAATCTCCCGCTTATCAGGCTCTATCGGAAGCACAATTCCATTCTACAGGAAACGGGAGCCTTCTATAGGAAGGGTTCTACAGGAAAGGCAGAGAACCACTCGACAAAAGGGAAACCCAGAGTTTTCATTGAATTTCAAGCTCCAAACAAGGTAGGCCCGAGAGAACTCTCTGTGCATGATTTGTTTGTGCAAGGTGGTGAATTGAACGACATCAGTTTGAAAAATAAAAGTCTACCTATGTATTGCACAAACCGTGAGAGATTGCCTGCATATTTCATTGTACTTACCTAATTCTTTCTCTGCATTCTGAAATCTCCTCATCATTTTTAAAATTCTCCTGTAAGGAAGATACATGCTACAGTAGAGGCCACCCTGTGTGTATGAAAAAACTAAATTTACATATCTATCTATGTACTGAGAAGAGAATCTGTGTCCTTATCCTCTGCTCTACAAAAATGAAATTCTCTTTTCAATAAGAAGACAGTCGAATTTTGGGTGACAAAAACAAGGGAATTATTGCTATTTGGTATTGTAAGGAACACACGAGAAACTCCTTCCTGGGTTCAGAAGACACCAAATTCATCTATCCTCTATTTCAGTGATTGACTGTTGTTTTCCTGAGAATTTTCTTTTCTAATTAATACATAAGAAGAACACTCAACACCATGCTAGGGAGATTCATAAGGAAAGATCCCTCAGACTCTAGCAAGTTGTACAAGCACCCTAAGGTGGCGGACCTTTTCACCCGAGAAAATTGGATATCCTTCTTTGACAAAATTCAGGGTCATGATGAGGAGATAACTGAAGAGTTTTTAATATCCCTGAGACCACATTCAAAGACACATGCCATAGTTAGTTTTAGGGGTTTGACCCTAGAACTCACCCCTAAGCTCATCAATAGAATTATTGGTCTACCATTGGGGCTCCCTTGGAGCAAGGAAGAGATATCATTGGGCCATATTGCTAAGAAAACATATTTTCTACCCAAGGAGCATCCTGTAGAGGAAAAAAATGGAGTTAGAAGGACAAGCCTGCCCCCTCTTTGGAGTGAGGCTAGTTATCAAATTATGAAGTACATCACATGTGAAGGGAGGTTTAGCATCATCTATGGATACCATTTTAGGTTGTTATGTGAATTAAGGCATGGGATTGACTTGCCTCTAGCCAAGAAAGTAAGCATCCCATATTTCCTTCTTCAACGCTTAATTGAATGTGGTACAAACCTAAATGAAGAGATCCTAGATCAGTTTGCCCACCATGGGCTCATCAAACTATTGGTGGAAGATGCTTTACACACCTACACTGTCCCCATATCTTGGGAAATCTTTAGAAACATGTCCAAAAATGATAACATTAGAACTTTGACTAAAAACATAAATCCATCTAGAAGTGAGGAGGGGGAGCAAACTGAAGAAATGGAGAAAGACAATGATGAGGGAACATAAGACATCCAAGCAAAGGGCAGAATAGAGGAAGCATAGGAAGAACAAAAATAAATTAGCAAGACTGCTGAGCCTAAAACAGAGGAAGAAATAACAGCAAAAACAACAAGGGAAAAGAGGATACAGAATAGAAAGGAAAAGGCCGAAAAGGTCCAAATGAAGGCTACCACAGCTAAAGCAGGCACCCAGAAAGAAAAGGAAAAGGCACACTCTAGGATATCAGTCACACAGATAGAAATAGTGGACACAAAGCTTTCTACAGGAAGCAAAGAAAAAAGACCACCAGGAAGATAAATCCCCGGAAATGTTGGCAAGGGAGGCAGCAGCTATGCTTGTTGCATTAAGCACACCTGCAAAACAAAAAGGAAAGAGAAAGAGGCAAGCCTCCATGTACTTTAAAGCCAAGAGAAGCACACGGATCAAAGTGTGCAAACCCCAGCCACAATCAAAGGAACCAATTGTCATTGAGGACACAATCACTAAACTGAAAGAAGAGTCTCCTTCAAAGATATCTATCACCTATGAAAGAGGAAGCCCAAAAACCTCCACCTGGAGAGAAAGAATTAGGATGATGGACTCAAAAATAGCTCTACAGGAAGCTGAAACATCTCTACAGGAAATGCTAGTGAAGTTAAAACAAACTGAGAAATTGGAGGAGGAGATAGCCAAACAATCACAGGAAGAAGAAAAGACTGAAGAAATACTGGAGCCAAGCCCTCAGCCTAGCTTGGGCTCATATTACAACCTGTTAGAAGGTGGGAAGATCATCCCACAAAAGTTTGTTGTACCACTCTTCTTTGCATTGGAACAAGAGTGTGTTAGGACTCACACTTGGATGAGGATTGCCAAATCCAAGGGTGTTGCAGACATAGGCCACCTAGAGGAACAACTAAAGGAATCAAAGAAAGAGTTGGCCATGGTGAGGCACATGGAAAGCAGTTAGAGAGCCAAATTACAAGAAGAAAATGAGCTGTTGAGAAAGTAGTTATAGCTACAAGAAGGTCATAAGGAAGATAGGTTGTCCATTGTGGGAGAGCAGCAGCAGCAAGAAGGACCTCCAGCAGATAGGGAACAACCGAGGAAAAACAGTGTTAGGCCCCTATACTACTAGTGTAACCCCTTATTGTTATTAGTACAACCCCCTTATTATATTGATATACCCATGTAGTGCCCATATTGTTACTATTGTGCCCCATA
>APFE031018928.1:7091-46748 GCA_000404065.3 Pinus taeda
AGACTACTTAGGATTGCATATAGAACAGGGTCATATCGAGCTCCAGCCTCATGTCCTTCTCCATCTTTTAAAGTTCCCTGATATTCTCCTTGATAAAAAAATGCTTCAAAGACTTTTAGGTTGCTTAAATTACATCCGACAGTTCTATGAAAAGCAATCTGAAGACACTAATATTTTGGAGAAAAGGCTGAGGAAAGAAAAAATTGGATGGTCCAATGAAATGACTACAACAGTAAGAAACATAAAGAGCAAGATTAGAGAACTTCCTAAACTGAGACTTCCTGTTACTAATCTTCCATTCATTCTTGAAACAGGTGCATCTGATCATACATGGGCTGCAGCATTGTTACAAAAACATGGAAAGAAAGAACTTGTATGTGCATATGCCTCTGGTAGTTTTGATATCACAGAGGTCAAGTATCCATCCTCCCACAAAGAAATACTTGCTGACAAAAGAGGAAGCCAAAGGTTCAGATTGTTCTTGAAAAGTGTCAGGTTTTTAGTTAGAACTGATCTGAAGCACATGAAAAGCATTTTGGCTAACAAAAAATTGTTAGAACAAGGAAATACCAGGATTCTAAGATGGGCTCTGTGGCTAGAAGGATTTGATTTTGACATTGTCTATAAATTAGGAGATGAAAACTACCTAGCAGACATGTTGACAAGAGAAGGAGCTCCAGAAATTAAGGACATCAAGATGTTGAGACCTCTGTACAAAGGGGAAAGTTCTTCGAGTAAAAGTCCAGTCCAGTCTAGTGTCTGTCAGTCAAAAATTTGTTCAATCTCAATTTGTAGCCAATGCAAATGTGAATTTTGTTGGGATTGTTTTGTTTTAAGAGTTAAATCATTACCAGTAGAAGTCATCCAAATCATTTTGCAGAAGTGGTTTGATTTAGAGACTGGCATGGTAGCTTATCTCAGTGAGTCACCTTATAGGGATAGGCCATGGTGTGTTTATTATTTACTTTCTAGAGAGCCAGTTCCTATCTGTTTTGGTTTTATCCAACATACAGATTGGACATGGCAAGATTATTTCTCCATCCATCAGAGGGCTAGAATACAGGGTTATGTTAGATTCATTGCGTATGCAACACAGTTAGATGGTGGAAATAATTGGTGGAGTCCCTGGTTTAAGTTGTTTATGTTCAAGTATATGCCTAGGGGTGAGTATATTTGCAATTTTAATTTCCGGGAGACCATTAGTACCTTAATGTGGGAGATTCATATTGCTGCTCAATATGACTACACTGTAGAGTTTGAATTTCTTCATTCTGAAATAGAAGTAGCCCTGCTAGACAGCCAGCAAGACGAACCATCATTCAGTGTGAAGGTCAGATTCCATGGAGAAATTTCTACAGATCCCAGGACGAGACCAGCAAATGTATTCCATTTTCCATTTTTCTGCTGTTTTTTGGAAGTAGCACCTCCATGGCTTGATGATTCCTTGCCAAATGATATATTCGCCCCTGACATAGACCAACTTTTAGAGATAAATGATGCAGACAGTGTTGATTTAGATGACTGGAAATACAATAGTGATTGATGTATATGATCACTCATCTGATATCATGTGCATTTCTAAGTTTTCGTGGATTTTTCTTTAAAATATCCACTTTGTAATAAGCATTTCTAGTTTTCGTGGGTTTTTCTTTAAAATATCCACAGTGTAATAAGCTGATGGCCTTGTTTTCGGCCATCTTGTCTATTATTCATATTCTACTTTTTCCGTGGGTTTTATTTAAAAAATATCCACTGTGTAATTATCTTGAGCCGATGTCCTAGATTCCGGCCGTCATGTCTTCTGTTCATACTCTCCGATCCGTGTCAGATTCGGTCCCCACATGGCATTGCCTCTAAGGGACGAGATAACAGGTGGTAGTACCCACTTGCCTGAATCCTTTAGCTATATCATTACTGTTTGTCCTTTGGATATGATTTCCTGCCTGATATTCATACCAAAAGGAGATTCCTCCTGTCACAAGTTTCCGGTAACAATTTCTGCCGGTTTACCTACTAAGAGACTATAAATACTAGCATTGGGGGGGGGGAAGGGGGCATTCAGAAATTAAGTGTCTTAGGGTTTGAGTCAAATTTTTCTCCTGATCTGCATCTGCGGACATACTATCTGATCTGATTGCAACACGAGTCGAGTTCAAAGTCTTTAGGTGATTCGAGAAGCCTGTGCATCAGTGCTAGATGCTGGTGTGAACCTAAAGTGGACGGATCAGTAGAGGAGTCTGCAAGTTTTGATCTTCGAGACTCAGTCTTCTCGCATGCCAGGTAGCCTGTAGATTTGTTATGCTTCGGCTAACTGATATCTACTAAATGTTGCAGCAGTCTATTTGAGGAAAAAGATCCATTTGTAATGTTCACATCCATATATGAATAAAATCATTCTGGTCATATATCTGCAAGTTTTACCTTCTGTGCAAGTTTCGCCTTTTGTTCATTAAGTGGTATCAGAGCCATCTGGTTCTTTGTCCAAACAATTTTCATGACTATCTGGTTTTCCCATTGAGTTATACTCGTCCATGCCCTTGTACACAAGTTGGAATCAACGATAAGGCTTTGGTAGAGAGCGTTGAGGCGACGGACTGCCGTGTTTGCTTTCCTGGAACACAAAGATTCTATCTCCTCTGTTCAGGTGCATACTTGTATCTAATCTCAATGGCTAGTTTTTCGAATGAATTTGTTGTTCAAACACCCGAGGGTAGGAAAATTGCCAAGCAAAAGAGATGGTCTTTTATGAATAAGTATATGAACAAATCCTCTGAAGAAAAATTATATGATGAAAAGGTTATAGTTTAAGAGTTTGAGCCTCAGCCAAATTGGACATTGCCATAAATAGAAATAAACAAGTTATATAAGATTCCTGCTTTCTAGTTTAGAGCTGCTCAACTATTTCGCTTTACTTCTGTGAATATACCAATTTCTACTTATCAGAAAGTCTACCAGATTCCTTTGATTAAAAAAGAAGATATTGAATGGGGTTTGGAACATGGGTTCAAATATGTTCATATAGGCATGATCCAGTTTGGAATTAATCCACTTGTTAGACCTGGATTAAACACTTCTTGCTTAACTTGTGTTCTGGATACTAGACTGAATGATTTTAATGATGCCTTGCTGGGAGGTTTCCAGAGTCCACTCAATAATGGTCCCGTTTGGTCTTCTGTAATCCCCAGATATCAGGTTTCGTTAAGTGATCCATATATAAATGAGTTTCTAAATGCCTATATCCAGTTCAATGGTTTCAATGTCGCCCCACAGGCTTTGATTGCTCAGCTTCATTCTTCTATCTGTCTTAGATTTGTTTCAAGCACAATGCCACCTCTCAATCCTAAACTGTGCTCAAGAGCTTTGAAAGAAGGAGTAATAGTTGGTCCTGGTAATACTGCTCCCTTGCAAATAGGATTTTCAGAATGCGCTTTGCCAGAAGAATGGAATAGAACTTATGTTCCATTATCTCAAAGATATCCTCAACTGCAAACGTCAAGAGAGCCAAGGCAATTGTCTGTTGTCAAGCACTCTGATGGTTCTTCTGGTCTCAGGTTCACAAGTCCTCGTCTAGTCAGATCCATGACCATCCTGGATAGGTCCCCATTTTTAGAAAGTCGAGATAGTACAAAAGCAGTAATACCTCCACCAATCACACGTTCTCATGCTCCTTTACCAGCACCATCCATATATTCTGCTCCCAAAAGAAATCAAAAGAAACCTCTTGCTCATAAATCTGATGATTTCCAATTCTGTGTATCTGGTCCATCTTCCAGTTTCCAACTTGAAGATCAACAACTTGAATAGATATTACCTGATATAAAAAGCTTTAGCCTTCCCAGAGCCTCACAGGATCCAATTGCAAAGATTAACGAAAGATATCTAGAGCCTACTAACTCTAGGAAAACCTTCAAGAATGGTACTCAGAAGACAGATTTCCAATGGATACAAATGAAAAATATGTCAGATACAGAGCAGATTGAAATAGAGAAGATGCACAATTATACAAACTATCAGATTGTTTGTATGCTTCAGAATATAGATGATATAGCCAAATACGTGCTAGAGATTAAAGAACATATAAAGAAAATGCACATTGGTTATAATGAATGTTTGGGAATTCAGAATGAGCACAAACAACAATTGAATGATGTCAATTCCAACATGGGAATAATCTCCAAGTCCCTTGAACACTTGAGAGATGCACTACCATAGCCTACTTCTCCACCTCATTATAGAGAAGTAGATCTTTCAGCTTCAAAGCTAAAGTTTTCCTGTAGTACAGAGGAACCAAAAGAGGGTCTTAGAAGTATTTTGTTCAAAAACATTGACAATATAGATACTGCTAAGATTGAAAAAGTAAGAAAAGGCATAATGTTAGCCAGAGAGAAAACAGATTTAATGAGAAATAGGCTAACCACCTTTCCTACTATTGAAAGTTTGAAATTACCAAAGGGCTACATCAGCCTCAAATCCTTTGTGGAAAATGGCCAACCATCTACTCCAAAAATTTTGGTCATGTCTGGTGTTACCTCTAATTCTGCAGATCACACTCAAGGAGAAACTAATTCTAAAAGGGATAGAGGTGATACATTCTCATTCTCACATAAAGGAAAGAAGGGTGTCTGGGATACTTTTGCACATGGCGCATCAGCTGATAGTCCTTTTTCTAGATTCAAAGATAATTTAGAAAGTGTCCCTGCCAAATTTGAAAATCCATCAGCTAAAGGATTTGGTAATACACTTTTAGTAAATATTGACTATATGAAAGGTGAAGATGTCATAACAGTCCTGCACAATGTGCATGCTTGGGCACTACAGAGAAAAGCTGAAACTAAAGCACCATGGTCAGATATAGTTACACAAATTGTTTGGTCATTCACTGGAATTCTGAAACAATGGTGGGAAAAGTTGTCTGAAGAAGAAATGAACAATATTATTGAACATCCAACAGATCCCCTGAGAGCCATTTTTGATGCACTAAAACATGAATTCATAGGAGTTGTGCCAGAGAATTCAGCACATCATTGTCAACTCTTTTTATCGCAAAGATTGTGTAACATAGATTATTTACATGATTATGACTGTGTTATGCAAAAACTTCTTTATCAAGCAGCAGATCCTCACAATGTTGCTTATCTGAGGTATTACATAGCTTCAATGCCAGGGAAAATTCCAGATTTGATTAACCAGTATATTGAGGCCAACAAAGTACAAATTGAAAATTCTTCATTTGTTGTAGTACATCAGATGATAGTTTCAATTCTGCAAAGAGAATTTGCATCAGAAAAAGCTAAAAAGAATTTTAAAAAGAACATGCATTTTAGTACAAAGTTGTGTAATAATTTTGCAGAAACTTATGATTTTGGATGTAGTAGAAATCTAAAAAGAAGGTGCCTAAAGTTTCATGTTCATGCAAGACAGGCAAGTATACTCCAAGAAAAAAATACTATCCTTTTAAATTTTCCCAAAAGAAGAGGACAATATTTAGGAAAAGAGCAAAGCCTTCTAAAAGAGTGACCTGTTTTATATGTGGGAAAGAAGGCCATTATGCAAATGCATGCAAAGACAAAAAGAACAAAAAACAGTTAAAGATTATGGACGTTTTCACTTCAGTCCATAATCCAGAAGATTGGGATCTCATATCCCACTCAGATGGAGAATATTTTGAAATATCCAGGGATTCTTCTGATTCAGACGTTGAGGATTTTCCTAATATCAGCAAAATAAGGTTAGAATCTGATTCCTCTGATTCTGATGAAACTTTTATTGCTGACATTAAGATTTTTTCCTTCAATAAAACAGATAATTTGCAGAATCAGATTAATGACATAAAGGCACAGTTAGCCCAGCTTGCACCATCCCAGTTAACAACCAGGAGAAGATTGAAAGAAAAGCTGGAGAGTTTAGAAAAACAATTGCCTTCCAAAAGGGTTACTGAAGACGAGTATTTCGAAGCAAAAGAGTTTGATTCAATGTCCAAACCATTGAGTATTATAGAAGCTTCTCAAGATACAGGTATGGATGAAATCAATACTCTCAAGAAGAAAATTAGCAGTTTGGAATCATCTATTAATTTAACAAGATCAGAAATGTTGCAATTATCAGCCAAACTCCAAAATCTTATTTCTGAATATGATGATTTTAATTCCAAATTGGCGAGAATTCTACTGAAGGATATTCCAGAAGAAATGCCCATTAAATCTAAGGAAGTAGATTTGGTAAACATCATGGGAATAAGAGATAAAGTGGTAATCCCCTCTGAAAATAAAATTGCCAAACGTCAAGGAATACACTTTAGATGCATAAATTGATTCTGGAGCAATGTGCAGTTGCTGCAAATTTGGTGCAATTCCTTCCTACTATTGGCAGCCTACCAAACTGTCCTTCAGAGCTGTAAATAAAGAATTGATGCAGTTTAACTATATATCCCCTGATTTTCCAGTCTATTTGAATCATGTACAGACTCTTGTTACATTGTACAGTTTTGATACAGGATCAGATATCTTGCTAGGGCAAGATTTTTTGAAAAGATTCCTCCCAGTTACCTTTGGAAAAGATTCTGGTACATTCACCACTAATGAGGGACCAGTTATAATTCCTGCAAAGAATGAATACTAGCTAAAGGTCAATCCCAGCGAAGAAGATAATTTGTAGGGCACTATGCAGAATCTTACAAAGATTCAAAAAATTGTCAAGCATGCAGAAATACACGGAGAGAAGACATTATAGGCAATCTTGGATAAGCTACACCAAGATTGCACAACAAGTAGGCCAGATGCTTATATATATATATATATTTATTTTATCAATACTTTTTTTTTAACAAGGTCAGGTAGTTTGTATATTACCAAAAGATTTGATGGAGCATGCTCCTATTACAAAAGATTGTACCATGAAAAACATTTAAGCCATGAGAAAGGAATGAAAGCTCTTCTCCTAGGCTTGTGTTCAAGACTTCACGTATTTCTATGTGTAATCTAGAGTACTGCCTAACAAACTGACCTACTAAAAAAAGAAATTTGCATGTCATGGGCTCTCTGATAGTTTTTCAAGGCTTGTGGACTGATTGCTCCTGATTTGACTGACTCTTCTTGTCATAATTTTCCGAGTTCTCTCCTTCAGAGGGTTGAAATCGAAGTGGTTTGTTTGCTTGTTCTTCCTTTGTCTCTGCTCTCTGCTCCATATTTCACTGAGCTTCTTTGAATATTTGTTGCCTGAGATGCTTCTTCTTATGCTGCTATTGATCGCTTTCCTTTCAACAGACGAGGGTGTCCAAAGAGTAGCAGCCAAGATTAAACCGCAAATATTGGGCTCAGGGGATGAATGGTGGAGGTTGACCAGAGGCGCTGATGGGAGAAAAGATTGGAGGAGTTGTCGCAAGCATCGATGGTTGAGATCTACAGTCATCGGGCATGAACAAGTCCGCGTGTTAACCGAGAAGAAAGGTGGGAATAAAAGTAGAGATGGTATTTTAGGCGTGTTATAAACCATAAGTGGTAAAAGGGAGGGGTTGCCTGATTCGACTGAACGAGTGACACGCAACATCAGAGGAGAGAGAGAAAACCGCTTTTCAGGTGGGTAATCTCCATGCTTGTTTTCCACCCGAAATTGGTGGGAACCATCCGATCCAATGAGAACGGATCGACGGTGGGGAAGAGGCACGCAGATTTGATTGGACAGGCTGATAAACGACCTTCGGATCAAGTACCTAATAAACGATCCTGGTTTGATCGGAGATCAGAGAAAGGAGGGGGCAGCACTGCGGAAAAGGATTTGGAGTGCAGGCCCGATGATAATAATAGATGAAAATGAATGATTTTTTGAGGTCCGGATAAAGCGCTCAGACGAGTTTTTCCTTTGTAAAGCGAAAGAGCTAAAGTCCCTGCAAAAGACCGACTTGAAGGAGGGCCAGAGACTAATTATATTTGTCAAGGGGGCTGATATAAAGAGAGGGGCAGAATGAGGGCGTGGATGCTCAGAAGGGTATTGCACTCACTTAGAGGAGGGAGTGAGGGGAGAGAAGAGGTGTGAAGTGCGCAAGCTGGGTAAGTAGAAGGATGGGGGATTAAGATGAAGTTTGCGCACTGAAAAGAGGAAGCAATACTAGCTATTAGAAAGGACAGAGGGGATCTTCGAAACCAAAGTATTACTATAATATCATGGAAAATGGAGATTTTCTCGCTGAAATTGCTACTACGATTTTTGTGAATGTACCCTCTATTCTTATAGTGCTTTATCTCCACCCAAAACCTGCCTTTGATGAGGTAGATTGCAGCGTAGTTCTTGTGACTAGGTTCAAAATCTTTATTCCTACTGTTGCTCATACAAGAGTCTGAAGTTTCATGATTTTTCCTTTGCTTTCCCATGATTTCCTAGCTGTTGCTACAGTAAAGAATCCTTTGTTGTTTTATAGCTGTTGTTTTTTGATTGATTGCTTTTATCATTGTGATTTTTCCTTTGGAGTTGTTTATCTTTATACTCGTGGAGCTTTCTAGTTATTAAGGCACAGAGCTATGGTATTCCTCCTGGTTTTCTTGAACAAGCCCTTCATTTTTTTCATTGCTTGGTTTGCAAAGTAATTTGCCTGTTGATTGTGGGTCTCAAGACATGTCTGTATATTACATCACCAAAGCCTTCCAAGTTCTTCTTGATTCTTCTAAAGATTCTGTTCATGAACTCATTGCTTGGTTTTTTGTTTCTTGCTATTGCCTCTATTATTATGGCTGAATATACTATTATGATAGGATTTTGGACTTCTCTTGTTTTTATTATTCTTGTTCCCATCAGCAAGCTGTAAGCTTCTGCCTTATTATTTGAGATCTGTCCCAATCCCCATTCATAAGTGACATGTTCTTTCCCATCAGGATTGAGGATTATTCCCCCTGCCCCTGCCTTTCTCAGATTATGCTTTGAGGTCCCATCAAAGTATAGACAATATCTATTCTGATTTTTCCTCTAGTTTGTCAGTTCCTCTTCACTCATTCTTATTTTCCATATAATTCTTGAGCTCATCTTCCTCTGTCCTTTTTGCCCATTATTATTTATTATGGCTTTGCTGATCCAATCTTGCTCTTCCTGTTGAAGAGTGTTATAGTTTATTGGAGCTGTTCCTTTAACATTGAGTATTTCAAAAGTTAGACCCCATGTTTTTGAAAGGGTCTTCCCTATCCTTGGGATTTGATTTTTGAAAATGCACTTGTCTTGTGTCAACCAAATTTGCCAACATAGAACCACTGGAATGCATTTCCATATTCTCTGAATTATGGCTTTTTTCTTTGTTGTGTATGGGTAGGCATTCTCAAAGGTCTGAAGAAAATCCGACAAGGGCTTTTTGAGATTTATTCTTATTTTCATAGGGCTTATCAGTTGTTGCCAACATTCTTTAGAAAAGATACATGTTTCGAGAATATTTAGTGTTCTTGGACAAACACCTAACCCTCTAGATCTAGTAGCGGGTCTAGAAACAATAGACAAAGTAATCTTAACCTTTTCTATAATCAATAGATAAAACAAGAGAGAATAGAAACCTACTTGTAGTTTTCACTAGCTCCTTCTCTCCCTTGACCGATCTTGCTGCTCCTTTCCGTACTTAAGCTACTTGGAAAGTACCTACACAAACACAGAAACAAACACCAATCAAGGCAAATGATAATGATCTATTGCTTATAAATAAGATGGAATCGGGAACATGATATACATATGAAAGCATTTAACATATAACACAAGCATAAGGAAAAAGTCTTGAAAACTTTATTGATAAGAGGAAATATTACAACCCATATGAGCTTGATCCATCAACACTCTTCCAATTCAATTCCTCTTCAACTCATGAAAAGAAAGACACTCCAACACTATTACAACACTTGCACTGAATTCTAATCTCATATCACCGGCATCTCCTTACAACTCAATATTTTTTAGCCCCTGATCTCTTAGATGAGTGATCTATTTATAGGTGAGTGAAAGAGGTTATGCTATCAATGGTGATGATGAATGCCTTTCTAAATTCAGAAATTAGTTCCATGGAAGAAGGGATAGGGGATTGATGTTTCCTAATTCTCTTTCTCATCCAAATGCAAACTCAAAGGAGTAGGTGGCATTGAGAAACTTCTAGAGACTTCCAATGGATAAGGAATTTTCAAACCCTCACGGAAATTTGTTCAAATTCACTCAGCGCAGGCCAAAGAGGGACCAAGTGTGCTACATAGCACCCTGTCAATGTATGGTTTGCATTACAATGCACTCTAATGAAGACCTACCTGCGCTAATCTTCTTGGAGGTAGTTTTTGGATGTTTTCAGTGATGGAACTTCTTGGGAAGTGAGGCATTTTGATGAGTAACTTCTTTAGGGCATGTAACAACTGCACTAGGGGTTGATGGGCCCTAATAGTATCGATCTGGAAGTTGGGGTTGATATTCCCAAATGGATCTATAACAGTTTCCCCCTAAAGCATGAAGTTGTAAATATATATGTTGGGTGAAATGCTTTATCACGAGGAGAGGAGGTTTCGAAACGGAAGGTGACCTACATCAATTACAATACATATATCATGATAATTTGATTTTTCTCATGAACTAGCTGAGGGAGGCATACCCATGCTCAGTTTATAAATTTTCATTACATGTACAAATATAGTCATCTACAGATATAGACCCATGAATGGTTGATCATGAATGTAAGGCCATTGTCCATTTGATTTAGCACTCCTAAAAATATTGCAGCCCAGATGGATGAAGCTACATCCAGGGCTTTCAATCTTATTCAATCTTTTGCTCAAGTACAAGTCTAACCATGTGAATAGATGTTCTGAAGTCGAACATGGAAAGACATCGTCGGATTACTAGCCAATGATGTAAGCTGTTAATAGACTTGAGAGGAATCACCGATAATGATGATGACCCTCAAGGTACTACAATACATTTCACATGGTGTGAATAAATGATTTGATGTCGAACACCATACAAATTCTTTTGATTAAAGGCCATTGATGTCAACCTATCACCAGAAGCGAGAAACCTGCCATTGATGTATGCAAGCTTCAAGGTACTGAAGGGGTGTTTCTAAGTTAACTTCTTGGATGATGTGCTGATGTCAACAAGAAGCAACTCGTCATAGGAGGGCTTTGATGTATCCCACATCTACAACATGAAATGAGGTAAATGATTTTGGAGATGAGAATTGAATGACGACATAAGGTTCAAGAATGGCAACCATGAAAATGAAGGTTTACGGTATTGCAAAGGATGAAGTTTGAACTGAATGACTTCTCTTGAACATATCAATGACACTAATATGATGTAATATTCCTAATTAGCCATGGCTAATTGGAATATTCGATTTTGTTTAATTTTTTCCTTCTATAGTTATTTGTAAATAAAAAGTGAGGAAGGGGGACATAACTCACTTTTAGAATAAAAAGTCACTTCCTAGTAGCACAACATTGTGACTTAAAGGGGAGCCAAGGGGGCCAAAAGGGGACGTAGAAATGGAGCCCACGCAGACACATGGAGGAACTGCGCAAGAGGAAAGGAACACGTGGCAAGAGGGGAATCACACAGGAGGAGGTGAGCCTTGGGATTAAGAGAGGAAAAGGCTATAAAAGAGAAAGGAGCCCCCTCATTTTGATCATTCTGGTTATGAGCATTTGTGATAGTCATTTCGACTTAGAGCACGTTGGCTGTTTAGATAGTCTACAACACTGCTTAGTGCATTGAGTGTCTTCGTTCGGAGATCTCATCCTTAGCCCTGGGGGACTTCGAGTGCCTGCTCGGGCAAGGTATATCCATTTTCATTCTAGTAGTAGTTTCATCAGCATTTTAGCAATAGTTTCATTAGCATTTCAGCAGCAGTTTCATCAGCGTCTATGAGGAACTGCGTGGAACCCCAAGGGGGTGATTTTCGGGGGTCAGCCATTTTAGAAAAGCTTTCTGGGTTTATTGAGTAGAGTCCGATTCTAGAGTTTTAGCCTTTTCTGAGGAGGGGAGCAGCTCCAAATCCTCATTTTATTTCCAGCAACAGCAGTAGCACGGTAGTTTTCCAGCAGCTGCGATGCAGATTAGTGTGAGGCCATTCTAGGAAAGCTTTATGGGTTTCTTGAGTAGAGCCCAAATCCAGAGTTTCAACTTTTTTTGAGGAGGGGAGCAGCCCCAAATCATCATTTGTTTTCTAGCAGCAACAACATCACAACAGCAAAATCCACGTAGAGAGGCCATTCTTGTCATTTTGAGATTATTTCTTCACTTGCCTTATGCAAGTCGAGTTGTCATCTGTCTAATCACCTGTTGCACTCATTTATTGCTCAGTATAATAAACTGTCTTAGCATTTCTCGCTGCATTTCTTATGTATCTGCTTATATTCCCAGTTTACATTATTATATGTTTTTCCATTGTTATTTTATCACTTCTGGGTTATTATATCATTTGCACATATTTGGTTGGGGTTTTTGCTAGGGCTTGAGGAATATTCTAGGTTAGGGATATTACAGTGGCATCATAGCATAGATCTGGCTCAGCCTGTGGAGCTAGCAATCTATGACACTGGGGGAAAAACCCTATATCTGTTACAAAGGTTAGAGATACAGAGACACTGGGCATAGGTTGGAGAACACTTACGGAGAGGGAGATTGTGTTACGGTGGTGGACGCAGAATAGGAGGAGCCTGTGGTGGACGCGAAGCAGGAGGATCTGATGCAAATGATGACAGGAAGAGATTTACAAATATGCTCCTCAAATCCGTGCAGGATCTGTCGAGGCAGATTGAGGTGATGGGGTAGAGATTCGTGGTAGTAGAGGCCAGACAACATGAGAGCCCACAGGTTTTTCCGGTTGGTGAGGGATCGGGTGCATCCCACCATTTGCCAGAGCAGCGTGATACTGCGCAGCAGGTGGCCTCACATGCCCCTACACGCTCTACCATGCCCACTTTCTTAGGAGTCGACACGGGGGCCGTAGCTCGGCAAGAGGTAGAGCTCGGACATATGGGTGATTATTTTGCAGAGTACCAGGCCTATGGGTAGGAGTTCAGGGAAGCTCTCTCATTCAGAGATTTTGTTTAGCTCCAGTGGGATAGTAGACCCTGCGACCATCACATAGGGTACCAGCATTACCATGATGGTGACACCCACCGTGCAACGAGTAGATTCCACTTGCCTACGTTTGATGGTTCATCAAACAGTTCGGCAAAGTCTTGGGTGGAGAAACTAGACATTTATTCCCAGCTTAACCATATGTTGGAGACAGAGGCCATCAAGGTGGCAACATTGCATTTGGATGGTGAGGCCCAGGATTGGTGGTTTCATGGGATGGTTACTCTAGGGCACTCCACAGTGATGACATATGCAGAGTTTACCAGGAGATTGATGGAGCAATTTGATTGGAGGGATCCAGAGTAGCATTTTCTTGAGCTGACAAGGCTCAAACGGACAGGGAGCCCAAAGACCTACATTGTAGATTTCTTGAGGGTCTTTGTGATGGTGCCAGACCTATCCACAACACGGAGGGTATATATGTATGTTGAGGGGTTAGCAGAGCCACTTTGGGGTTTATTCTGATCCACTAAACCAACCACACTCCAGGACACTATTAGCAGGACCTGGGACTTACAGGATGTCTTACCGAGGACCCAGACACCTTACCCCCAAAGACAAAATTTCCAGTCTAAGGGGAAGGATGTGAGGATTCCTCCTCCAAAGGGGAATCCAGGACGAGTACAGCTTGACAACGATGCCAGGAGGGAGCTGAAGAAGAAGCGGTTGTGCTTCACCTATCAGGAGCCATGGGCACCAGGACATAGATGTGCTGATGGCAGAGCACATTTTATTGAGGTCTTCTCTGAGAGCAGTGGAGAAGAGGATGACAAGGAGGATGTGGAGGCATGAGATAGCCATGCCATATAGGGACCTATGCCACCTCCACCACCAGTAGCAGGTGGTGCATCTTTTGCACCCATCGGAGGGGCTCTTGCAGCTTTGCAAGGAGTTCCCAAGTATCCGACGCTACGCATACGAGGGACAGTACGTGTCGAGTGTGTATCCGTTTTGGTTGACAGTGGGGCCACCCACAACTTCATCGATGCACAGATGGTTGAGCAGAGAGGTATATAGATAGAGGGCTTCGATGGGCTTTCAGTTTTGGTCCCAGGAGATCAGACTATGATGTGTGCTCGTTATGTTCCAGAGCTATCAGTGACAATGGACACCTACACATTGAATGACCAATTTTTCGTGGTCGATATTCCAGACACCAACATGATACTTGGTGTTCAGTGGCTCATCACTCTAGGGAAGGTCATGACAGATTGGAAGACCCTGGAGATGGAGTGGGATGATGAGAAGATAGGGAGGCATGAGAAGATACGGGGACAACACACATATCCGCGTCAGACTGTTTCAGCTCATCGGATGGAGGCAGTCTTCCGAAAGGGAGACATAGAGTGGGCAGTAGAGTTGCGTGCATCAGAGGCAGGGACTACAGGGTGGACGGTACATCCGGAGATATAGTCCATCCTTGACCGGTATGCCATAATGTTTGGGGAGATTCCGCCAGGAAAGCCATCGGACCAGGGGTTTGAGCACACTATCGAGCTTGAGCAGCGCATCCAAGCATTGATCACCACCCCTTATAGGCACCCCAAGGCTTATCGAGATGAGATTGAGCGGGCTATCCAGGAGTTGCTGGCTCTTGGGCACATTCGACTAAGCACGAGTCTTTTTGCTTCTTCTATGGTGTTGGTGAAGAAGAAGGATGGTACATTGAGGATGTGCATCGACTATAGGGTGAGGAGTGATCACAATAGCCTCAAGTTCTTTTTGGAGCAGAAGCAGCTACAGGAGAGGCAAGAGAAGTGGATCAGTAAGATCCGAGCATATGACTTTGACATTGAGTATTTCAAGGGTAAGAACAATGTGGTAGCAGATGCCCTTTCACGTAGACCAACCATGTTGTCTCTTATGAGCTTGGATACAGATTGGAGGGCTCGACTCTTAGTAGAGTACTCCAAGGACAGGTTTGCATGTGAGGTCTTGGATGGGCAGGTGGCTGATGCCAGGTACAGGGTGGTCGATGAGATCATCTATTATAGGGATTAGATCTTCTTAATTGAGGGGTCTCAGCTCAAGAAGAAGATACTCCAGGAATCACATGATTCACCTTTGGTAGGACATCAAGGGTTTACCAAAACCTATAGGGCCATTAGAGAGAGGTTCTCATGGAAGGGCCTTAAGGAGGACATACTCCAACACATTCGGGAGTGCGATGTTTGCCAGAGGAACAAGGGAGAGATGAGCCATCCCGCAGGTTTATTGCAGCCTCTTCCCATTCCGGAGGGGACATGGGAGAGTATTTTGATGGACTTCATCACAGGGTTGCCCATGGTACAGGGCAAGGATTGTATCTTTGTCATCATTGATCGACTGACAAAGTACGCACATTTTTTGCCATATCCACACACTATACAGCAGCACAGGTGGCTGAGCTATTCTTCAGAGAGATCTTCAAACTACACGGTCTTCCTAAGACCATCGTCAGTGACAGGGACAGCCGTTTCAAGGACGGGTTTTTGCAGGAGCTTTTCCGGTTGGTGGGGATGGAGTTGACACCGAGTACCAGTTATCACCCACAGACGAATGGGCAGACAAAGATAGTTAACAAGTGGCTGGAGGGCTACTTGCATAACTATGTCAGTGGGTAGCAGCGAGCATGGATGAATTCGCTGCATCTGGGGTATTACTGCTATAATACTTCACATCAAATGTCCATTGGTATGTCACCATTCTATGCCTTATATGGGTATCATCCTTTATCTTTTGCTGACATGATGTTTGGTGATAGTAAGGCTCCTAGAGCCAAGATTTGGATCCAAGAGAGTTAGGATATCCTCCGAGCTCTCAAGGATAACATGGCTACAACGCAAAACTAGCGAAAGATGTATGCCGATAGGGTTCGGGTGGAGAGAAAGTTCGAGGTAGGGGACATGGTCTACCTACGATTACAACCATACCGACAGTCGTCACTGAAGTAGAAGGGGGTTGAGAAGCTCAAGCCCCGCTTTTATGGGCCATACAGGGTGTTACGTAGGATTAGACAGGTTGCATATGATTTGGAGCTCCCCCAAGGCAGCAAGATTCATAACATTTTTCATGTATCATGCCTGAAGAAGGCATTGGGGTAGTAGGTGACAGTGACATATGAGCTACCACCCATGGATGATGAGGGGCATTTGGTATTGTAGCCAGAGGCTATCATTGATACCAGGGAGAGGCAGCTGCAGAGCAGGACGGTCCGGGAATTCTTGGCAAGGTGGAAGAATTTGCTAGATGAGGATGCCACTTGGGAGAGTGAGCAGATCTTACAACATCCATCACTTCAGTTTCTTGAGGACAAGCAACATTTTGTTGGGGGAGACTGTAATATTCCTAATTAGCCATGGCTAATTGGAATATTTGATTTTGTTCGATTTTTTCCTTCTATAGTTATTTATAAATAAAAAGTGAGGAAGGGGGACATAACTCACTTTTAGAATAAAAAGTCACTTCCTAGTAGCACAACATTGTGACTTAAAGGGGAGCCAAGGGGGCCAAAAGGGGATGCAGAAATGGAGCCCACACAGACACATGGAGGAACTGCGTAGGAGGAAAGGAACACGTGGCAAGAGGGGAATCACACAAGAGGAGGTGAACCTTGGGATTAAGAGAGGAAAAGGCTATAAAAGAGAAAAGAGCCCCCTAATTTTGATCATTCTGGTTATGAGCATTTGTGATAGTCATTTCGACTTAGAGCACGCTGGCTATTTAGCTACTCTGCAACATTGTTTAGTGCATTGAGTGTCTTTATTCGGAGATCTCACCCTTAGCCCCGAGGGACATCGAGTGCCTGCTCGGGTAAGGTATTTCCATTGGCATTATAGCAGTAGTTTCATCAGCATTTCACCAGTAGTTTCATCAACATTTCAGTAGCATTTTCATCAACATCTTTGAGGAATTGCGTAGAACCCCAAGGGGGTAATTTTTGGGGGTCGGCTATTTCAGAAAATCTTTCTGGGTTTTTGAGCAGAGTCTGATTCTAGAGTTTCAGCCTTTTTTTAGGAGGGAAATAGCCCCAAGTCCTCATTCGATTTCCAGCAACAACAGTAGCACGACAATTTTCTAGCAGCTGGGACGCAAATTAGTGTGAGCCCATTCTAGGAAATCTTTCTGGATTTTTCTGGGTTTCTTGAGTAGAGCCCGAATCCAAAGTTTCAGATTTTTCCGAGGAGGGGAGCAGCCCCAAGTCATCATTTGTTTTCTAGTAGCAACAATAGCACAGCAACAACATCCACGCAGAGAGGCCATTCTTGTCATTTTGAGAGTATTTCTTCACTTGCCTTGTGCAAGTCGAGGTGCCATCTGTCTAATCACCTCTTGTACTCATTTATTGCTCAGTATAATAAAATGGCTTAGCATTTCTCACTGCATTTCTTGTGTATCTACTTATATTCCCAGTTTACATTATTATATGTTGTTCCACTATTATTTTATCACTTCTGGGTTATTATATCATTTGCACATATTTGGTTGGAGTTTTTGCTGGGGTTTGAGGAATATTCTCGGTTAGGGATATTACAGATGAATTGGTAGAGTTGACCCAAAACAAAGTAATGGATGGTATGATAGACCAACGGTGTGATAACCATCAAGCTGAATGACCCAACCCACATAGTCACGGTGTTGAGGTGAAAGTGTCATGTTCAAGAGCGACTTGCTACCATAATTTTTTCTCGAATTTTTCCCATTTTTCCCAGTCATTGCTGACCAATACCTCTTTATTTTTTATCAAGCTTGAGGAGGATAACATATGCTTGTTGTGTAATTTCACCCTTTGGGCAAATCGATCGCTATTTGATGCTTTAGCAAGTCTAGCGAAGGTGAAACTTGGCCTTGTCTAGATGGACAAGTTTGTCTCTATTTGATGTTTTTAACGAGTTTAACAATAAAGAAAACTCGGTACTTTTTATGTTTAGATAGTTTGAAAATGGATGAAAAGGAAACTCCATAAGTTCTTTTTCGTAAAATAATCTCTCAAGTCCAAAAAAGCATAAAATAATACAAGAGAGAAGTCATTTTGCTTGAAAATCTTCTCATATTTAGAGAGTCTGAAAAGAGTTTAAATAGGACTCTATGGGGGTTTCTTTTCATTTTTAACAAAGCTAGAAAAAGAAACAAAAGCTTGCTTTGTGGTCAAAGATGTTCAATTTATACTTAAGCACGTCGAATTCTACTTTCAGCTGTTAAATCTGCTCAAAACTCCATCAAAGAGGATTAAAAATACATGTTCATGGATAAAATGAATAAAAAATATCATTTACTCGTTTAATGTGCAAGAAATAAACATAAAAACAAGTTTTACTATTCATTTTCACCATTTCACTTTCACCTTTTGACTTTGGTGCTCTAGAACTGTTTTTCACCTGAAAGTTCACTAGCTAATTCTGGAGGATTCAGTGGACTGTTTCTCATGCCATCTAGACCAGGTAGGAGCTATCCCTGTTCTCTTCCATTTTATTCCATTTATTTTCAGTTTTAAGCAAAAAATTTTGGTTTTTGAGGCCCCTAGGGTTTCATTTTGCACACTCTGGATCAACGCACCCTTTCAATATCGAAAGGTGCACTGCAATGCATACATCTAGAAGGCAGTATGCATTGCAACACATTTTCTCTAATGGAGGGGTGCGATGGGTGCAAAAACAAAATTTTGACAGCTTTTTTTTCCCAAATTTTCAACTGTTTTTTGCAAAAAATGGATCCTAATTTGTCTAATGGTTGCATTTCAGACATTCATCAGATCAAAATGGTGATTATATGGAGAGAACAAGAGCATGAAGAACAAGACATGGTTGCCCTAAATGATTAGGGAACAGTTGATTCCCTAAGAAATTGTGGGTTATTGAAGTACTTTTGATTATCCAGCAGGTGGCAACAAATTGAACTTTTACAGTACCTTGTTCATTCTTGGGATCCTACCGATCAGGTTTTTCACATTAGGGGCAAAGTGATCCCCTTTACCATCGATGATATTTAATTTTTGACTGGACTGTCGAGGCGAGGTGCCCCCATCTCATTATCAGGATTTACCAAAGGAGGTGAATTAGTGAGAAATTATATACGTCAATTCTGTCGGGAAGGAGCTCAACCTAGCAGAGATGGAAAGATCAATATCAAGGATGTTAGTGATTTACCATTGAGAACAATCCTTTTTACTCTTGCCAAATTGGCTAGCAGTGCAACTTTACACTTGGAAACAAGTCATGTATGCAATATTCTTTAGAGGCTTGGAGCCAAAGGTATTCAACTGGTGTGAGGCAGTTCTTCCATCCATGAAAGAACAACTGACCAAGGTAAAAAAATGGAAAGACAAAATTTTTTGGTTATGGGTTATCTTGATTTCTTTTGCCTTGGAGAGAATCCCTCTCGTGCATCCACAACATCTCAATGGGAGTACCTAGACCTAGAGATCCACAGATGCAGAGGTGGGTCGATCTTATGGCTAGGAATGTTGGCCAGTCATTGATCTTGTTTACCTCTGCTTTCTTTGAGTGGTTTGACCGACAGGAGATGGCCTTTGCAAAATATCCATATTCAAGGATGGATCTCCATGGTGATCCAGATCTGATGTTACCAGTTGGAGCACATTGGAGAGCTATTCGTAAATTTTTTGACCACATTGTTTTTCTTTTTAAAGTTTCTAATTTTTTTTGTGTTTTTTGATTATTGCCAAGACTAAACAACCATTTTTTATATGTATGCAGATGTTGGATCTGTTCAACCTGTGGGACATCAACAAGAGGCAGGTGTGCTATTACAGAGAGCTGTTGGGAGAACATTTCTCCAAGACTTGGATTTAGTAGAGACATTGGTCAAGCTATATGATCACATAGAGGGTTTGACCTTAGGTATTCCGGATGTCCAGATCAAGAAGTTACCTATGCGATTGCAGCGCCATACCATTAGTGTGCCGAGTCATTGGATGAGACTCCTACGCATGATAGCATAGGCTGTGACTTGTTATCATGAGCAACATTAGTCTACTTGGATATTTTCTGCATACATTTTTGAGTTTTTTGGGTCAAATGACCAATTTTTGTCTTGGACACAAACTAATTGTAAAAACTTATATACAGCTATCTATTTGACTTTCAGAGTTTTATTATGGTTAAGTAATACAATCCTTTTCAAATGATGATGTGAATTAAAAATGTTTACTTTACATATGTTGCAAATGTCTATTTAACACATAGTTCACTAGAGAGTTAGTTAATGTGTTTAGATTTATGGAAATATGTTGATATTGAATAAACTCAAAATACCTTTCCAAAATACGAACTCTAAGGAACATGCAATGAATTGCTGGGTTTCGGATGGTATACATGCCAGTAATTTGTAGAACAACAAGTTGTGATTCTAGCCTAATGATGATTTGGTGTATTCCAAGTGAAGTGGCATCAAAGAGGAGCTCAATCAATGCACTATATTCAGCGATATTGTTTGTCAATCGTTCAATACATATCCCTCTAAAACTCACTAACTCGCCGCTTGGAGCGAAAATGGCCCATGTTGTAGAATAAAAATTCTGCGTGCTACGACTGACTCCATCAACATAACCAACAAATGGTTCCAAAAAGTTCGACATCTACAACAAATGCGAAGTGGATTACCTAACCAAAGTAAAAACTCTAAAAGAAACTGACACACACAAATGCAATCAAAGCATATATACAGTGAGTTTTACTACACTTCACTAAGCATAGTAACATTTAAGGTACAACGCGTTTCGGGGCTGAGACAATGGAATCCCATCATAGTCCACTAACTCATAGGCACCTTTCGTCAACACACATTTAACAATATAAGGGCCCATCCATAATGGTTCAAATTTTCCTGCTCCAAGTTTATCAGAATATTGATCGTAAAGCAAGACTAAGTCACCTTATGAGAAGACACGAGGCTTAACATTTTTATCATATTGCGCCTTGATGCGTTTCTTATGCGCCTCGTTAACTAATGCGACATAATGATGGGTTTTATCTAGATGGATTAACTCCAAGAAATGCACTTATTCTTCAGAAGTGTCAGGTAGTAGGTCAATCGCGAGTTTGAGAGACGAGATTTCACATTGGATTGGAAAGACTGCTTCGAAACCATACACCAACGGAAAAGGCGTAAATCCGGTCACAATCCTCACCAAGGTTCAATATGCCCATAAAGCTAAGTATAGGATTAAATTCCAATTCCTTTTATGAACTCCAATTATTCTTTGCAACATGCGCTTAAGGACTTTTTTGATAGCCTCAACTTGTCTGTTAGCTTGTGGGTAGTATGGAGTAGAACTATCATGTGATAGTCCTAATTTGGCAGTTAATTCGACCATCATGTGATTGTGAAAATGTGATCCATGATCTGTAACTATAGCTTGTGGTACACCAAACCTGGAAACTACATGGTTGAAAAAAAATAGAGCAACTGTTTCACCACTGTTATTCAATGTTGGCATCGCCTTGGTCCATTTGGTAGAATAGTCAACGATGACTATAATATACCCATGCTCCCTAACCGAGGTGGGGTTACATGTCATAAAGTCAATGCCCCATTTTGCGAATGGGTCAACGATAATGATTGGATGCAGTGGTGTAGGCGGTAATCTAGTTTTATGGTCAAGTATTTGGCAAGCATGGCAACTTCTGACAGCAAGAATGAAATCTTTGAATATGGATGGCCAGAAGTAACCAACACGTAGAATTTTCTGTGCAGTTGCATAACTAGATAAATGCCACCCACAAGCACTTGAATGACGCTCATTCAAATCTTTTTCGGCCTCCTCATGAGTGAGGCACCTACGTAAGATCGTATTGACACCACGACAATAAAGTGTATCACCAATGAGCAGATAATCTTTGGCTTGGTATCAAGTATGTCGCTGGTCAGAGTGAGAGGTATTAGGTCGAAAAGCTTGGGTCTGGAGATAGACCGATATATCTCCATACCATGGATCACTTAACAAGATAAGAAATAGAGACTCATCCAAGATTGATGCTTCTGATGTAAAATCATTGTAGCATGAGGGAAGATCGCAAAGTAACTCAGCAAAGGCAAGAGATTTCTTTGATTTAGATTTGATGAATTCCAAATCAAACTCTTACAAGATAACTATCCATTTAGAATACTTTCCCCCCAGCAATTGACGTGACAAAATGTATGTCATAGGGTTGCAATCTGATACAATGGTAGTTTTGCGAAGGAGGATGGAATGATGGAATCTCTGCATAGCTTGAACAACTGCCGAGGCTAACTTTTCGACATACGAATACTTTCTTTCTGTATCATTGAGATTACGACTCAAATAGTAAATAGGATGTTCAATTCCACTTTCTTCTTGAACCAAAACCATACCAATGGTTGTATCTATAGTGGCGAGATACATGTAAAAGTCTTTTTGATAGTTTGGGGCATACATTAATGATGCTCTAATCAGGGAATCTTTGAGAGCATCAAAGAGGCTTGCGCAACTTGGTCCCAATGGAAGGGTACCCCTTTCTTAAATAGATGTATATAACCTTTAGCTAATTCAACATAGTTTGGAATGAACCTCCTAAGAAAGTTTTCCTTCTCTTGAAGTCTCTATATTTGTAACAAGTTTGAAGGTGGAGACAAGTCAAGGATTGCCTAAACCTTAATGGGATCAAGTCGAATTCCATCTTTTGAAACTATGAATCCAAAAAATCAACTAGAGCCAACACAAAAAAAAAAATTATGTGGATTGAGTCTTATCTTGTAGTGTCGACATCATAAGAATATTGCTCTCAAATGTTGCGGGTGATAAGTCTGTTTTTGCGAATGAGTAGGAAAATCATCAAGATAAGGTTGAACAATGTGCTTGATTTCATGGACATCATAATTCATCGCCCTCTGAAATGTAGCCCCTACATTCTTCAAACCAAAAGGTAGCTTTCGATAAGTGAATGTGCCCCACAGGCATATAAAAGTGGTTTTTGATTAGTCTTGTGGGTGGATATTGATTTGATTGTAGCCAGAAAATCCATCCATGAATGAAAATATTTTGCATTCGACAGATTCCTCAATAATCTAGTCGATAAAAGGTGTAGGATAATTATCCTTTGGACATGCTTGGTTTACATCCCTATAATTGACGCACACTTGAATTGTCCCTTGTTTTTTCATCACTGGAACAATATTAGATACCCAATTAGTAAGAGGTACAGGGAAAATGAAGCCAGCATGCAAAAGTTTTTCAACCTCTACTTTAATGGAAGCAACTTTCTTATGATGAACAGGTCAAAGCCGCTGTTGTACTGGTTTGACATCAGGGTACATTTTAATCTCATGTTCAACAATACTTAAGTCAATGCCCGACATCTCCTCATAAGAACATGCAAAGATATCTCGAAATTCGTGAAAAATAGCACATTAATTATCAAGTTCCAATGGGGAACAAGATTTTCTGACATGAATGTTTTCTACAATGTTAGGCTTGGTCAAAATTTTTATAGAAATCATCTATTCTATGTTGGACAAATTACGCTCAAAATCTACGTTATTTACAGAATTTGACAAAAAATCAACGATCGATGGGTGATTTAGTTCATTTGAATAATCTTCATTGTCATCTAGAAGGTGGGAATGATGATGATAGTCCTCCCACGATGTCTCTCCTATCATCATTGATTGGATGATTCCTTCATTTGTAGAATGTATACGTGAAAAATGATTCGAAGAGTACCATATTCTAACGATCTATCTATCCATACAATTGTTGAGTGCGGATTAGGGTTTGCCACACAAGCCCAAAAAATTGATTGCTATGATGATTCAATGGGGCTTAGCAGCAATGCCTCGCTATGACCATTAGTTTCAAAGTAGTTGGAAATCTTCGTAAAATCAGATGATGTAGAAGAAATCATGTTGCAAGTCTCTACTCTTGCCACTTCCACCAAACCAGATGGTGGTGGGAGGGTAAAAGTTCCCATCAGGGAAGGATCTTTAAGGAGACCTACTCCAACACTTTGAAGTGACAGTGGTTTTCTGTGTATCAACAGAATGATTCCTGTATCTTGTGAACTATTGGCAAAGAAGGCTAGTTTATCAATGACTATGATTCAACCCTTGAAACGGAATGCAATTGTATGAAAGTATGTGGAAACAATAGAATCCACAGCATATACCCAAGGCCTTCCTAGTAAAATGTTGTAATCAAGGAGTCCGTCAACTACCTCAATGTCAACAATAATTGTCTTGCCCCCTAGTTTGATTTGCAGGTTATCAAAATCCCATATGGAGTATATGTTCTTCCATCAAAGGCTTTTAATGTAGTTGGTGACCATGACAATGGCGGTGAACCAAGTGTTTTCTAGTAGCTCATGGACATAATGCAAGTAGATTCCCCCTCATCAATAATAGTTCAGTGAACATTTTTATTGAGAGCTTTTACTTGTATTAGGAAGGCTAATTGCGTTGGTAACTATGGTGAATATCCTGCATGGTTGGAAACTACAAGATTTAAATTCGTAGGATCTATTCCACCTATTACTGACAATAAAGCTTTTTTATGGGAGGGACAGTTTTGCAACACTTCGAGTGTTGACATAGCGGAAGGTGATTGAGCTAGATCTTCCACTATATTATAGTTTTGAGTTGCTCGACCACGAGGATTGAATGTTGATTTGTGCACAACTCCCTTTGGTGGCTTTATCGTCAATTCAGGTACAATTGGTGGAACAACTTCTGATGAAGTAGAGGTCGAAGTACTAGGTTTTGTAGATTTGCGATGGATGACATGAGTACTTGGGATGTGGAAGCATGGTTAGTTGCAACCAAATGTGTCTGCGGGGTTGGAAATGGATCTGTCAACACTACTGATGTTGTTGAGGTCTTTAACAATTTAGAGACCTCAGAGCGATGTGGACAATCTCGTGTATAATGCTCATCATTACATATCAGACATGGATAACGTGGTTTCCTAGCCGTGGTAGGGGAATCAAATGATTTCTCTAGAGTGGAATTTTCCTGTTTCTTTTTATTATTCTTCCCCTTTTTCTTACCTCCTAGTTGCTTTTGATTTTTACCTTTGTCAAATGACACAGCATTAATCTCAGAGGCATGAGTGTTTTCTGATGCATTTGCAGCTTGATTGGAAATAGCAAGAGTTTGACCAGATGGTCTTCCTGTTGCCTGTGTGCTTGAAGAACTGATGACATCGTCGCTGGCATGAGAGTCCTTACTAGATTGTGGGGGTGGTGGAACAGTGTAAGCTGGTCTAGGCGCATTAGGAATTTTATCATAGAGCATGTCGGATTGTGTGTAAATCAAATCCAAGTATTTGGCACGAGCGATAACTTGCTCTTCTTTGACAACTCCACCTTTTTCCACATCCTCGGTGATTGATGGCAATGAGGACTTTATGAACCACTCAGCTAAAAGCTGATCAAAAACATATGTCTTAACCATTGACAACGATCCTACCACTCATGAATATGATGTTATATATGGGTGGAGGTAGTCTGTTTAAAGTTGGTCAAGAGTCCCATTCCAGTCTCGTATCTAATAGGTAACTAGAAGTGGGTCAAAAAGGTAGTGGCTAAAGTGGTGAAGTTGCCGAAAGAAGCTCTTGGTAATTCAATGTACCATTTAGCAGCTGGACTAGTAAGTGTTCTTTGGAAAAGACGAAGTATGATCGAATCATCATTCAAAGTGTTAGATGAACACCATAAATGAAAGGTCATAACATGATTCGATGGGTCTTCTCCAGGATTTCCGTTAAACTTTGGAATATCAGAAGGTAACTTGTGCGGAATCACCAGCCGCCAAGGTACATATGCGATTGGATCGTTAGTGAGGTGGTTTAAATCTGGTAATTCTAAAGTTGCTACAAATGGCAACTGTTGATTCAAGTCAGGTTGAGCATACCCAGGATATGGTGGAATTTCCTATGCGATAGGTCTTTGTAGACCACCATAGGGCATATGCATTTGGTAACATTGGTATGGTTGTTGAACAAAACTAGTATAAGGTGGTTGTTGATAACTAGATTGAAATTGTGGTTGTCCATTACCTGCAAGGCCTTGTTGTCTAGGACCTTGGTAAGCTTGGTATTGACCAAAACTAGGTTGAGCTTGTGAACCAAGTCCAAACCGTGGTTGGAACTGTTGGAATTGGGGTCGTTGGAATTATGGCAACCACAGTTGTTGAGACAACTATTGCTGCCGAGCAATGAAAGGTTGACCAAGTTGTGAATCAACTATACCAGTGTAAGCCTGGGTCAATCCAAATAAAGGTATAATAACCTGAGGTTGTTGTTGAGCTCCAGACACAAGTGGTTGTTGTATAACAACTTGAGAAACTTGAACCTCTTGACTTGAAACTTGTGGTTGCAATGAAGAAGGATCAGTTTATACCGGTTGAGATACAATAGTTTGAGCTTGTGATTGTGGCATAGTAGTAACAACAAGTGTAGTAGGAATATTTGACACAGTTTTCATTGGTTGTGTTAGATACACAAGCCTTGGTTGAGTTGGCATTATTGGTTTCCATTGACAAACTCTAATTCCAGGTCGACTTGAATATTGTGGGAAATTACCATATGGTTGTCCTCCAGAATAAGGAGGATGCGGTGAATAAGCATATTGCTCTCCATATGGTGGAAATCCAGTATTTAATGGATACACAGGTCTTTGTTGACCAGATTTCCCAACATGATACTGATGTGTAGGATCAAACTGTTGAGTTCCCATTAGAGAAGAACCAGGTAGAATTCTGGTTGAGGACATGGGTGATGACCATGGTGCAGAAGCAACCCCTGAGTTGGTTCTAGACAATGATTGGTAACTAACCGGGAGAGACAATTCACCATACAGGTGTGACTCTGGTGTGGTAGAAAACATCGAAGGAGTTACAACAGAAGATTCTGCTGTAGCTGCATCAAATGATACAGTCTAGGATGTTAACAGTTGTTCAGCCATAGTTAATTGGCCCAAAAGTTGTCCTAAAGATTCGACAGGAACTTGAAAGGAAGTAGGTTCAGATGAAGCAAAGTAATTAGGAGTAGTAGGATAAATATTAAGCCCAGTCCCAAAGTGAAACAGGGTTCCAGGTGTGGAATATTCTACCAATTCCTCCTCTATGGCAATAAAATTTGGTGCAAGAACTTGACCATCAGGTTTGTAAAAGATTTTTGGTGTTGATGAAAGTGTAGTTTCAATAGTAATCGATGTCTGAGGGGTAACAACTTCTGAATGTTGAAATTTGAAGTCCAGATGTTCAGGTAAATGAACAACAATTTCAAAAGGAGGTTCCTGAACAATTTCAGGTTCAGTTGTAACTTCTATTTGAACTGGGATAGATTCTGGACCAGCTCCTGGTTGAGCTGTTTCAAGTTCAAAAGCACTTTCTCGTTGAATAGCTTCAATTTGAGTATCAACTTGTTGTTGGACAACCTCGGTTACTATTTCACTAGGATTAGTACTAATGTCCTCAGGTAATTGTGAAACTTCTTCTTTAGGAATGGATGTACCAGAAATAGTCAGAGTAATTGGAGTCTTTGCAACTACTGAAACAAATGTTTAAGGTAATCTAGATGAAGAACTAGGATTTCTTGATGTAATAGAATCAGTTAAATGAGACTGCTTTTTCCGAATTGGTGTCGCTTCAGGAGGCAAAGGTAGTTGGATCGTTGTTCTTTGTCAATGACGAGGTTTGGGTTGATGTTCCTCCACGATTGCTGATTGATTCTATCAAGTTAAAATCAACTAAGGGATGAGGATGTTATTCGTGGTCAATTAATTTTTTACGATACTGAAGAAACTTTGCTTTTTCATTTTTAAAGAGTCGAGAAAAATAAAAATATGACTCTAGTTTCCTTCAATGTTTAATGAACCTGAAAAGACAAGTGCTCAGATGATCCTTTTACTTTTAAAGAGTCGAAAAGGAATGAAAGTGACTTCTCTGGAGATTCTAGATAAGAGGATTTACCAAACAAATCGCAAAATTGCAATATACACCTTGGTGATAAATGAAAGAGAGATGACCAAGGACTTTATGTACGGTAGTTAATCTTCTCGAATGTTGTGTTCAGTGCGTTGCGATTGGTAAGGCGACAGACTCAGCTTCCTAGGGATAAGAGATTTCAACCTACTGGGGTCTCCCACCATATACTTGATGGTACAGGGAGCACAAGTCCGTACTAGCACTTATCGAATCAGAGAGGAGGAATCACCCAACCTCAGTGAAAATGACAACCACTAGGTTTAAAGACGCCGTAACACATCTCTAACCTAGACCTCTAGATGTTTTTTGTTAAGTTCCAATGTGTTATTAGATTAATTGATGTAAATTTTAAGTTGATCTCGCTTAACATTTGCCTTTCAAGTTCACCACATGATGTGTTCTGAAATTCCTAAGAATGCAACTAGAATGAGAAGCACTCATTCCATTTAATTTCAGCAATGAAAATCCTAGCTATGAGGGATAGAGCATACGAGTACTTTTTGAACAAGCAACAAAGAGCACAAACTAATGCAATTCCCTAAACCATTCCTTTTGAAGACACAAACTCAAGCTCTAAAATGCAAGTTGCATGTATTTATTTTCAGTTTCTCTTAATGTGAATGATGCAATAAGAAAAACTAATGCACAAATGATTCAGAAATATTTTCATAAAAAATGACGTTTTGTGACAATTTCTTTCAAAAGGGAAAGGAAGACTGTACAACACTTTCAATTTTAAATAAATGAATATTTTCGACACTTTAAATGAAAAAACAAATCAAATCCACAAATAAATCAATCGATTATTTATGAAGGAAGACTTTATGACACTTCACTTTTGAAGAAAATGATGATTTTACGACACTTTTCTATCGACAAAACAATCGATCAAAACTACCTTTTGACAATGGATTGGAAATGATAAAACAAATACATAAAAAACATCCAACAAACCAGTCTAAATAGGGCCAAGTTAAGGAGATGAAAAACTTTTTCAGAGACAAAACATCATTGACAGTCAACAACTCATTTAAACAAGAGAAAATTGGCAAAATCTTTCAGTTCCTAGATGGGAAACTGACCCTAAAGGGATCAACGCGGGTAGCAGTTAGAGACAATGTGATGAATCGCAGTGAACCTATGTGGGAAGTGCACTGCAGCGCACTGTGTCCTTCATTAGACTGCGTTGATGACAGTAAGCAATTTTGAAGGCAATTTTATCATAGTTTCGACTCAATTTTCAATGAAAAAGGACTGAAATCAACAAACAACCACAAGTATAGTATGTATAAATGTCTTAAGAGGTTGGTAAGCTACTGAGATGGATAACGATCCCCAATGGAGTCACCAATTTTTTCAGGAATATTTAGTGTACTTGGAAAAATGCCTAACTCTCTAGATCTAGTAGCACGTCTAGAAACAATAGACAAAGTAATCTTAACCTTTTCTATAATTAATAGATAAAACAAGAGAGAAGAGAAACCTACTTGTAGTTTTCGTTAGCTCCTTGTCTCCCTTGACCGATCTTGCTACTCCTTTCCGTACTTAAGACACTTGGAAAGTACCTGCACAAACACAGAAACAAAAACCCATCAAGGAAAATGATAATGATCTATTGCTTATAAATAACATGGAATCGAGAACATGATATACATATGAAAGCATTTAACATATAACACAAGAATAAGGAAAATTTTTTGAAAACTTTATTGATAAGAGGAAAGATTACAATCCATATGAGCGTGATCCAGCAGCACTCTTCCAATTCAATTCCTCTTCACCTCATGAAAAGCAAGACACTTCAACACTATTACAATACGTGCACTCAATTCTAATCTCATATCACCAACATCTCCTTACAAATCAATATTTTTCAGCCCTTGAGCTCTTAGATGAGTGATCTATTTATAGGTGAGTGAAGGAAGTTATGCCATCAATGGTGATAATGAATGCCTTTCTAAATTTAGAAATTAGTTCCATGGAAGAAGGGATAGGGGATTGATGTTTCCTAATTCCGTTTCTCATCCAAATTTGAACTCAAAGGAGTAGGTGGCATTGAGAAACTTCTAGAGACTTCCAATGGATAAGGAATCTTCAAACCCTCACAGAAATTTGTTCAAATTCGCTTAGTGCAGGCCAAAGAGGGATCAAGTGCGCTGCATAGCACCCTGTCAGTGTATGGTTTGCATTGCAGCACACCCTAATGAAGGCCTACCTATGCTGATCTTCTTAGAGGTAGTTTTTGAATGTTTTTAGTGATGGAACTCCTTGGGAAGTGAGTCATTCTAATGACTAACTTCTTTAGGGCATGTAAAAACTGCACTAGTGGTTGATGGGCCCTAATAGTATCGATCTGTAAGTTGGGGTTGATATGCCCAAATGGATCTGTAACAATACATTCTTGGAAAGGGTGTTGTATGTTTTCCTCAGCCTGCATGCATAATGGGCATTCTGTTGGACCTTGAAAGACTTTTTTTCTTAAGTTTTCATGAGTCAATATTCTCCCTTTTAAAAGAGTCTAGATGAACATTTTTATCTTAGGCAGAATTTCTGATTTCCATGGTATTTTCCAAGAATCCCACTCTTGTTGATTTGGGTGTTCTTGAAGGATTTTATATCCAGTCCTAACTGTATAATGTCCACTGCTTAGGTCCCAGTGATATTCATCTTCCTCATCATGGTGGATTGGCGTTGCCCCTTTTAAAAGCTACCTGATTTTGCTCCATTGCCCTTCCAGATCTGCCGGAATTGCTGTGATTTTCCAGTTCTGCCACTTCTTTTGGTTCCATAGAGAGATTAAGTGTAGTGTATTGAAACCCTTACCTTTCATCCACTCTTGTATGTCTTCAATTTCTGGATGAGTCTGAAGTGGTTCTTTTCCCATGATTCTATCCTCCCAAATTGAAATTGTTTTTCCATTGCCTGGGATTTTAGAGATGTATCTACTCATCAATGGAATTGTTTTTTAACAATCTTCCAGACTTGGGTACATTGTCTTATTGGGATATTTCCATTAAGAAATCTTTCTCTGGTGCCATCCATATATTTTGATAAAAGAGTCTTTTTCCACCAGCTCTGTTTTCCTGTAATTAGTCTCCATACTATTTTCATTCCCAGTGCTGCATTCATGAGCCCAGGCATTCATATTGATAGTCCTCCTTGTTCATAAGGTAGTACTACTTGCTCCCACCTAACCAGGCTAAATTTTTTGTTTTCTTGCTTCCCCCCTGCCACAAAAAACTTCTTAAGATTAACTCCATTTCTTTGCAGGCACTTTCTGGGGCCATGATTATTTCATATTCGTAGATAGGTAGTGTTGCAAGGAGTGCTTCCATTAGTATTCCCCTTCCTGCCATATTCAGCCACATCATACCCCAACTTTGTATTTTGTTTTTCATTTTTTCAATTTGTTTAGTCCATATTTCTATCTTCATGTTCTCTTTTGAGATTGGAAGTCCCAGATAGAAGAAATGTGCCCATTTTTCTTGTATTGTGATGTCTAAGATTTGTGAGATCCTTTGCATAGTTCTGGGGGGGGGGGGGGTTTGGGGGTATTCCATCCATATATCCTGCATTTTGTATTGTTTAATAGCCCACCTGAAACCTGTAAAAAATCATCTAGTACTTTTTTGAACCTCCTTACTATTATTGTTGAAGCCCCTCCCAACAACAATGTGTCATCAGCAAAGAGAGAGTGGTTTATTGTTTTTACTCCTTTTGTTATTCTGATCCCTGTGATGTTTCTTTCTTTTCTTTGATTTTCCAAAGCCTTGATTAAGGTTTCAGCCATTATAATATATAGGAAGGGAGAGAGACGACAACCTTTCCTAAGGCCTCTTGTGCTTTGAAGGAAGTCACTGGGCCTTCCATTTATGAGGGGGGCAATCCAAGGAGTAGAAATGCATGTCTGTATGATTTCCATTATATCTCTTGAGAAACCAAGTTTTTGGAGGGCAACCATTAGATATGGATGGCTGACCCTGTCAAAATCGTTAGCCATATCTAGCTTGATTATAAGGCCTTTCTCTTGCCTTAGCATACTAGAGTGTACATCTTCCTGTACAATAATTACATTATCTATGATTTGCCTGTTGGGCACGAATCCTCCTTGGTTTTTAGATATGATTATTGGAAGTACTACCTTGATTCTATTTGCAATTATTTTTGTTATCATCTTATAAGATGAATTGTAAAGAGAGATAGGGTGAAACCTGTAGAAAGTTGAGGGGTTTGCTTCCTTTGGGATTAGGGCAAGGTAGGAAAATTTTGTGTTTCCTCCTATTTCTTTTTTTTTTTTGAAAACATTCTTCACCATTCTTAAGAAATCATTTTTGATGGTATACCAATGAGATCTGTAGAAAGCTATTGTGAAACCATTTGGCCCTGGTGCTTTGTCTAGATGCAGGATCCATATGGATGCCACTACCTCTTCTTCTATGGGGTCCTTGTACATTGCAACATTTTGTTCTTTTTTAATTAATTAATTAATTAAATTTTTTTGCACTTTAAGAAATCTTCACTCTCATTCGTTTCTTTATTGGTTGAGAGTAAGTTTTTAAAGTGCTGATAGGATGCTTTTTTTAGCTCCTCCGCACCTTTGACCTCTTGGATTTTGAATTGAATTTTTTCTATTTGGTTTCTTGCTCTTCTTATTTTCATTGTGTTGTGGAAAAATGAAGTGTTTTTATCCCCTACCTTGAGCCACAAACTTCTAGATTTCAATATTGTCTCTTCTTCTTCTTTCTTGTTCTCCCTATATATTTCCCAGAAGATTTCCTTCTCTCTTAGATAATCTTGCTTGCCTTCTTCTCTATTTTCTTTTTCAATTTGCATACTTTCCATTTTTTGTTGTAACTCTTTTTTTTTTTCATTTGCTCTTGCCCATTCCTTTAATTTGGTTCTTGCAATTTTTAATTTTGTTTCCCAAAATACTAAGGTGATCCTGTTACTCTTGGCTCCCATACTTCCTTGACTAATTCGCTGATTTCTGTGTTGTTGTCCCAAATTGAGCTGTATCTAAACTGGAGCGGTCCCTGGTTTTCCATTTTTCCCATGACTATTGTCACCGGTTTATGGTCAGATGCTGTGATGTGTTAAAAATTTTATTTTATGGAGCTGTACACTGCTACTATGTTTTCTTGTATCAGAATTCTATCCAACCTTTCTTTTATGCTTCTTTTGCCCACTCTTTTATTGCTCCAAGTGTATTTCCCATTTCTTGGCGGGATGTCTATTAAATTGTGTCGATCCATTATTTCTTCTAGAATATCCCTGGATGGGTTTGTGTGGTATGCTCCTCCAAACGTTTCTTCTGTACTTCTTACCAAATTTAAATCTCCTCCTAGAATTAGTTTCCCAGCTTGTATTTCTTTTAGTGCTTCTTTTATGGTGGCCCAACATCGCTCTTTTTCCTTGTAGTGATTTGGGGCATATATATTTATAACATTGTACCTCTCTTTTGTACTGATTTTCATTAGATCTGTTTGGATCCAATGCTGGTCTTTTTTGTGTTTTATTAATTCCCAAGCTCCTTTTTTTCCATATTGTGCAAATACCTCCATGATCCGAATGGAAAATGGCATCAACCCATGGTACTCATCCACCCATATTATTCATCGACCCATGGAATTTACCCATGGTATTGTAAATGGAATCCGCCCGTGGTATTGTAAAATCCACCCATGTTATTCATTCACCCATGGAATTGACCCGTGGTATTGTAACTGGAAAAATACTATAAGTAACAAGTCACATTTTGTAAAAGGACAGATGGTTTGCCACAATGTAGCCCTTACAGTTCAGAGGCATGTAGCCACACATCTCTTCTAAGAGATAAGCTACCATTGCCATAGATGGTTTATTTCCATTTCTGGTTGTAAGCATATTTCAGTATTTTCCATTAATAAAATGAAGTATTATTTCCGTTGCATCTTTGTGTATATGGTTATCTTTGTAATTTGTTGTGTTCCTGTTTAAGACCGGATCACTCCAGATGCTCCTGTTGCCTGTATTGCTTCCCCTTTATAATTTCTGATTTTTTTTTTTTTTATTTTTTTATTTTTTTTATTTTATTTATTTTATTTATTTATTTATTTATTTTTTTAATTTAATTTATTTTATTTTATTTAATTAATTAATTAATTTATTTTTATTTTTTGTTTCAGTTTCTTGGTTGTTTGTTTTTGTCTCCTGAATCATAAGGATGTCTGGGTTTTCTTTTGCCAGAATGTCTCTTGTGGCTTTTTCTTTGACAGATGATCCCATTCCTTTGCAATTCCAGGAGACTACTATCATTATTTACTTGTTGGGTGGTGCATGGCTCCTTTCCCTCTTTGCTGGCTTTTTCGTTGTTTCCTGTACTCCTTCCTAAGAAGGTTTCCATATATTGTTGTGTTCCTAATGCCATTTCCTTTGCTGTTGCTTCATCCCTGAGTTCTTTATTTGTCTTTCTTCCTGCTTTTTTATGATGTTCCATATTTTGGGGTGCTTCCTTTGACTGTTTTTTGGTTAGAATTATGTCTACTGAGGTGGGGAGAGGGGTGTGAGAGTTTGATACCAAAGGGGATGAAAGGGGGTTGGGGGTATGTTGTGGGAATCTGGATCTGGATCTGGATCTTGGTCCAAGGGATGGGGGAGCTGAAGGATCTAGAGGCTCAAAAGGGTTAAGGCTAATGAGAGGATTATTATCTTCTTTGGGTGATGGGGGATGGAGATTAGAGGATGTGGAGGGCTGCGAGGAAGATAGATTTGTTTGTTTGTGGACTGTCTTCTTTCTTTTAACCTGTTCCCATTTGTTTTCCGGATCTTCACTCTTTTCATTTCCATTTTTTTTATTACATCTATTTGCAAAATGACCATATTCGTGACATACCTTGCATTTGAAGGGGATTTGTTCATAATCCAGCTATTGTATGTGTGTCCATTAGTCCACTTTGATTTTGATAGCTTCTGGTAGCCCTTTCCCAAGATCCACTTCGACATAGATTCTAGTGCATGCATGCATATTTTCCTTTGGCTCACACCTGTCTATATATTTCCCCACTACATTTCCTATGGCTTTGACTGACTCATCCCCCCAATAGTGAAGGGGAAGGTGTGGCAATCTAACCCAGATGAGGATGGCATTGGGAACATCCATTTCAGGGTCAAAATACGATGTCCATCTATTTAGATACAAACCCCTTGCATCCATAAAATAAGGTCCATTCCTAAAAATCACATCTCGAGCCCCCTTGGTTTCAAAGTGCAAGGTGAAGTAACCTCTTCCACAAAACCTGATTGAGATTTTTCCATCTATTAATGCAGTCTAGTTCCTTTCTACCCATTTTTGTGCAGTTTTGGGCAATGGCCATAACCCCGTAAACTACCCCACTAATTCATGCTCTGTCAAAGAAAGTGCTGCTCTACGGGGAAGGGCAGGAGGGAGTGAGATTTCAGGAATATCTTCCAATCATTTAACAAACTTGATTACTAATGGTATGTTCTTTTTCGGACCCATTGTAGAAATGAGAGAGGCAAAATCTTTTGTTGATCCTTCATTTTCTTACTGTTGATCTGAGAGAGGCACTCCATCCTCTGAAGTGTCCATGGTGCTCAGTCCCTAGCAGCAGGAGGCTGCTAAGGGGCGGCTGTGAGCAGTTGCAAGCTTCTTGCTGCGATCACTGGCTAGGGCTACATAAACTCCTTCAGCAAGTAGCGCTAGGTCATTTTTTTATTTTATCGATACTTATAAAACTAAAATAATAATAATAAATTTTTAATATACTAAATTCATTAAGAATGTATAAATTAATTATATCTTTAACGACTATATATAGGAAATGTTAGAGTTATGATCTTACTATTATTAATAACAAAAATCAATCTAGAGGGGATGTAAGAGTTAGGGTTTATCTTTGTTTCAATATTGATTTTTAGCCTGTGGCTTGAGATGGAGGAGGAGGATATACCCCCTCCTATATAAATATTGATTAAAATTAGATCACTGTTTTCTTTTTCATCCATATCAATTCTTTAAAAGTGGAAAAAGTGGAGGAAGCAACTCACATGACCATTCCAGTGGGACCTAGTTAAGCAAATTGGGCTCTGAAACCTTCTAGGAGTAGTTTGAGGTATCAAATGACATATTTTGGGGTAATTTTGTTTTGATCAAGTAGGACCATAGACAATATCTGGATCTCTTTCTTCTTTCTGTGGGAACGTTATTTGTGGGACCCAAGTGGGTTCCTCCTTATCTAAGCCTCGGGAATCCTTTCTTGGACTGGCCATCTCGACGACGAACCAAATGAAGGTGCTTTCCATTCGTACGGTCGGAAAGGGACTTCTGGCTACTTCACCTTTGCATGCTATTCTACACACAAATACCTTTCCAACAATGTAATAATTGCCTTAATTAGAGTCCATATTCAAAAGTTATGCCACTTAGAAGTTGACCTTCATGTTTTAACCACCAAAATTGGAGAGGGTGCCACGTAAGTACCCATAATTAATGAAAAATGGGCTAGCTTAAGAATCCCTAGTAGTAAGGGAATAATAATATGATGATGATGATGATGTTCCTAGAATAATTTTAACAACAATCACATATATGTCTCAACAAGATTGATCATAGGTAACCAAATCACCTCCCTTTTCAAAGAGATTGATTTTGGAAAAACTAGTAACCCCTCCTGAATATAATTTTTTAGATGAGTTAAAATATATGTGTGTGTGTGTGTGTGTTGGAATGTTCTACTCACTCAAAAGGATGAGTTGAACGATGAGCGACCCATCTCCTTTATGAGCGCAAGACTGCAAGGATCAAAGCTCAACTATCCTACCATGGACAAACAAGCTTATGTAGTATATGAGGTGGTGAAGCACTTCATACCATATTTATTAAAAAATCATTATATTATCTTTGTTCCACAACCAACTGTCAAATGATTGCTCGTTTAGCAGGATCTGGGTGAGAGGAGGGCAAACTGGATGACAAGACTATAAGAGTACGATCTTGACATTAAACCAGTTCAAACAATCAAGGGCCATGGTCTTTGTAAGTTAGTAGCAGAATCAATACATGCATAAGAGTAAGAAGAAGAGCTCACCGGCTAGGAGCAATAAATATTAATGTACAATGTTGAGCGAGCCTCTCCCACTTCAAAGAGAAACTCTTGGTACGTAGATGGGCACTGGTACCTTGAGCATGGCACCGTGCCCGCTCATTTCTCTTTTCAAAAAAAGAGGTCACTCTAACTCAAAGCTCTATCATACCAATTGCAACATTTGGTGCTATATAGAAAGCACCATAATGGGATTTTTCTCAGGTGCTTGGAGGCACAAGATTTAGAAAAGGTTTTATGTAATCTCCATGACACCAGTCGGGGGGCACATTGTAGGTAACACCACAATGCACAAAGTCAGGCAGGTTGGTGTTACACAACATTTTGTCACTGTCCCTATACTCCCCGTTCCATGATCCTGAAGGACCTCTACAGTGAACCATACATGATTTCCCTTCATGAAGAAACTACCACTGTGTCCCTCTTCATGAGTAGAACAATTCCCTTTTGCATCATTTCCCAAAACTCTTATGTTTTTCCCAGTTTACAAGATTGACGCTAATGACACGTGTCCTCCTCGTGCCAATCTGCAGGGATTATAACTATCCCTAGCACTGACCGAAGCAACTGAGCCTTTTTCCGGTCGCACCAATCCTATTTTGGAAGGTTTTTTAAATAAGGAGTTGAAGCTTCTAGCTATAGAAGCTTTGTAATGGAAGTTTGGTAAATGGTTAGGCCAGATGGAGTCAAGGAGGCCAATTTGGGCTCCTTTCCCCTATTAGGATGGAACTACCTCAAGACATATGACCTTCTCCCATGAGAATAGGAACCATCTCCCTTCCATCCATGTTGTATAAACCTCTCTTTCTCCCAAGCACAAGTTAGCTTTTAGTTCTAATTAGGCTTTGGTTGAAGTTTTGATTTTGGAGTAATTAGCAAGTTATTCATAGTTGTAGCTCTTTAATTGTGTGTGAGGGAGAAGTGTGAATTTGTTTTAGTGTGAAGACTAAAGGGAAGAGCCTTAAAAGTACCATTATTGAGGCCATCATGGAATGCTAACAGAAGTGTGTGGGAACTTGGATTTGTCAGAGGAGAACAACGACGTCAAGACAACGGTTGTAATCTCTTCTTGATTTAATATATCTACAACTATCAATTGATTTCCTACATAATATGTCATTCACATGTTTATCGTTTGATGTTTCTTGACTTGTTAAGTAGGTTGAATAAAATTTGTCTATTGTCACAGTTGTTGTTTACTTGTTTCAGATGCTCAGAGAAGGAAATAAGAGATAGCTGTAGTGAGGAAGTAAGGTCATCACCAAATGGGATAAGTGTACTAAGATGTAAGCCCTCTTAATTGGTTCTAACCTAAGGAAATATTCCATAGAATGTCTTGTTTGTGGCTAGACCCGCTCTCAGGCTAGAGGAATTATTTGTGTCCGCACTTAGAATTTTACTTCACCACAAATTGGAAACTCTACTGGGGAGCCAATCCTTCTATTTGATTATTTGTAATTTCATGGTTTTGTGTGAACTTTTCTAGTATCAACATTTCCCTCTAGTTCTGTCTAATTTTCTTGGTTTATTTCTCTAGGTATGAAATTTACAGTGGCAAGTTTGGTCTCAGCCTTTGATTTATTTATTTATTTTTTCTCTGAATCCTCAGTCAGCGTGCTTATTTCACTGGCAATCATGCTGATCAGCATGATATACTCAGAAACAGTCACGCCGACCCCCTTGTGGTGCTTGTTTTCAGTTAGGTAGTCATGCCAATGCCTGTAGGTGAAGATTAGGGTTTACCCCAGATCTTGACCAATGTTTCTTGCTCTTTTGTTTTCTGCCTTTAAGCTTGTTTTGATTGTCTTCTCCCTGACTAGAAAGCTTCATTTAGCTTGGTTTGCATGCTTGATTGGTTTATCTCAACCTCTGATGCATTAAGTCTGGCCTATGTGAAGTTCTTTTTTATTTTTTCTTTGAATCCATCGATCAACGCTAGTTGTTAGTTAAGCAGTCACGCCTATCATGACATCAACGCTAGTTCTAGTTTGGTTAGTCGTGTCGGTCATGCTAATCGGTGCTAGTTGTCATTTAGGTAGCTGATCCAATCTTTGAGTTAAGACAAATATGAATTTCTCCCACTCCCATGCCAGTATGTCTTGACCTTCAGACTCCCTTCTTCAGACTCCCATCTGCATTGCTTCATTTTCAATTGAATGAGTGAAAGAGTCTCATTTGTTCTCATATTTTGAGTGTCTCTTTTCTCTTTCCAAGCATAGATTACATTTCTTGGTTTTACGATTGAAGCATTTATGTGTTTGGTTTGTTTGATTCAGGGAATAATTTGTTTTTAGTTTCATTTATCATGCTTTGGATTTGATTGATGTTTGTTTTTTTGGAATTGTGAAATTTTCATTAAAGTGATTTAAGTGAAAGATTCATTTTGAATTTTATGAAAAGAAGAACATCATTCTAGTTTACTTAAGCATAAATATTGCATTAGTAGCGTTATTGAGAAGCTAGAATTGCATCATCATAGGCATGGAAATGAAATGAAACTTATTTTGTTGTTAATGGAAGATTAAGTGCA
>APFE031018929.1:0-11288 GCA_000404065.3 Pinus taeda
GACCCTGTTTTGGGGCATCGGCTGTACCCTTGCCTTTTCCTTTCTTCTTACTTTTTGAGGATTTATCCACTGTAGTAGACTGGACAATGTGGACCTCTGAGGTTTTACCAGGGCCAGGTGGATTTTAGGATGATGTATTAGGAACAACGTTTGAGACTGACTTCTCTTTGGAAGAATATTTAGCAGGGTTTTGGGATACTAAACCAATAACTCCATCAACAGGAGGTATAGCTTATGACTTTGATGTCGCGGGATTGGATGATGGTCACGGAGCATCAGGTAATAACTCAAACAAAGTGCCAGACTGAGATTAAACTAGATCTAAGTACTAGGCACGATATATGGATTTCTCTTTAGTAGCGCATCCACCCATAGCTATATCATGAGAAATTGGGGCCACTAATGATTTAGTGGGCCATTCAGTGAGCAACTGATCAACAATATCAAATTTAATCAGGCGACGTCTATGTCTTCATTCATGGATGTGATCAGAGATGTGTGGCGCAGTGTCTTGCTTAAGTGATGTGAGCAAATAGGTGTTAGTTTCATAGTGAACCAACAACTGAAAATGCGTGAGGAAAGCCATGGATAAATAGTTAAAGTCATGGTAAGTACTTCGAGGCAAATCAATGTACCACTTGGTTGCAACGCCCATGAGGGTTCATTGGAAAATATGAAGACAAATGGAATCGCCAACATACGAGTTCGACGAGCAGTAGAGGTGATATGTCATCACATGGGCCTGAGGATATTCTTTTGCTTTCCCATCGAAATTTGGAGAATCGATTGGTATCTTGGATCATTCATAAGGCAACCTACATCTGGAAACTCGAGTGTGGCCAAGAATGGTAGTTGGGTATTAAAAGGCATAGGAGGTAGATAAGCGGGTCTGAATGGAGGAGCCCATCCCTGCTGGTAAGGATTTTGGCCCCATAGTGGGGGATTTTTCCATATGGAATCTGAGGCTATCCCCATTATGGATTACCTTGACCATAGGGAGGATTTTGACCTTGAATACCTTGGAGCTGTCTGGTAATAGGTTGTTGATAAGCAACATACGGGTTAAAAGGTTGTTGGGCCCGTTGACCTTAGACATATGGGTATTGGACCTGTTGTGATTGAACATATGGGTGATGAACTCTGGAATGAAATCTCAGTATCCCATTGCCGCAAGGGCTTCTATATCTAAAGGAGGAGCTGCAGGATGAGCATCATGAAGTTATGGAGCAACCACAAATGGAGGAGCATAAAGGAGGTCGAGTGGAGACACCCACTCAACTAGAAACATCGAGAGAAGGGAGAAAGAGAACCAAATAAGAAGATATATTGTTTCAAGATTCTAGGGAGAATATGGGAGCCCTTGCATCACAACGCAAGCAGAGGAGGTAACCTCAGACTTACACTGGTTACATGGATCTCATGATAGAACCCATTGAGTCAAAGCCTTCTTCATTTGAGAAAGCAATTTCTCAATCTATTTGGGTTGATGCCATGTTGGAATAATATGAATTCATCATGAAGAAAAATGTATGGGAAGCGGTGTCAAGACCAGAAGGGAAATCAATGGTTGGTTCTAGATGGATCTATAAATTGAACATGCAGCTAATGGGAGCATCGAGAAGTAAAATGTAAGATTTGTGACCAACAGATTTTCTAAGGTAGAGGCAGATGACTATGAGGAAACATTTTCCCTTGTGGCAACGTATTCCTCCATCATATCAATTCTTGCATTATCTATGCAGATGGGGTGGAATATCCACCATATGGATGTGAAGACCACCTTTCTCGATGGTGTTATTGAGGAGGAAATTTACATAGAGCAACCATAAGCATTTGCAGCATACCATGAGAAGTAACATCTGTGTAGACTTAGGAAAGCATTGTGTGGTCTCAAACAGGCGCCCCGAGCATGGTACACTCGGATTGACAATTATCTCATTGGATTGGGATTTTAAAAAAGTGAAGAAGATGTGAACCTCCATCACATTGTGGTAGATGGTAAGTTGCTTATTCTTGTTTTTTGTGTTGATGATTTAATATTGACAAGCGATGAGAAGCTGATATGCTCTTGCAAAGAGAATATTGGAAGGGAATTTGAGATGAAAGACATGGGATTAATGCATTACGTCCTCGGGCTGGAAGTGTGGCAAGGTGATTGTCAATTGTTTGAGTCCGAGGGGAAGTATGGCTATGAAATACTTTAGAGATTTCGCATGGAGAATTGTAAAGCCTATGGAAACATCTCTAACTACAAATTAGAGTAAGGAGAATGCCAACTCAGGTGAAGAGGTTGATACTACCATTTACAAGCAGCTTGTGGTGTTTGTGGTACTCAATTCAAGAGAGGCTGAATACATGGCTACAAGTGAAGTAGTATGTGAGGGAATGTGAATGAGGAAAATACAAGTGGGTCTTTTCAGTGAGGAGATGGATCCGAAAATGATATATTGTGATAATCATAGTTACATTAATCTCTCTGATAACCTAGAATTTCATGTTAGGTCTAAGAACATTGATATATGATATCATCTTTTGCGACATTGTATGCGTATGAGAATTATCTTACTATAATACATTCCAATCGAGGAGCAAGATGATGACATCTTGATGAAGGCATTCTCAAGGGGAAAATCCAAATTCCACATAAAGTTCGGCCTAGAAGAGATCAAGTCGGACTAAGGACACTAATTAGACTGGACATGAAACTCATAAATACAAGCAACTCGAATTCATTTGGATCACTTCATCTCAAGCAAGTTTGATATCTCTAAGGAAGCTGGGAATTGCGAAGTACGAATCTGGGAAGCCAAAGTATGTGCGAGTTGGGTGGAGTTTAAGGAGAAGAAGAAAAATAAAATTTTGGTGCATCTCTCTCTCTCTCTCTCTCTCTCTTCTATTTGTTTCGAGCCCTAGATTAGGAGATCAAAGTCTTTCAAATTTTGTTGATGTTGGAAGATGCCTGATGATGAAAGCTGCTACATAGTCGAAGTTTTTGGAAGAGAGGTCCAAGATCTGGGAGGTTGAATTGATGTGGAGTGAAGGTTTGGTATTTGTCTAGGGTGAAGAGTCTCAAAGAATACTATCGAAAGGAATATAATTTTGATTGAGTTTTCCCCTGGAGGGGGGTTTTTCCCTGGCATAGTGCCTACATCTCGTGTCCATTGTTTTATGTTCTTTCTCTTTGGTAATTTCTTGATTAGCTAAAAGATAAGATATAAATAATCGTAATAAAAAATCAAGAACATCACAAGTAATTATCAAGAATAAGAAAATCTTTCTGCCTTTTTGATTTTCTAACATCCTTGAGTCATTTCTACCTTTTTTGACATACATTTTGCATTCAATAGCTCTATGTCCAAATTCATTGCATAGATAACAATAACCATAAAAATGATTTGTGTAGGAAGTAAATGAATTCAATATTTTCTTTGTCTTACATTCTCCTTCAACATGTCCAGGTTCATAGCAAGAAAAACAGTTGATATCTGTCGAAGGAGGAAATAATATCCTTTTGAGATCTTCCAATTTTTCTCAATTTATGTCGAGTAGCAAGTGAAATTTTTCCAAATAACCATTTCTTCATATCATTATTTCACTCTTGATGTTGCCTCTTTCTTTTGTTTTCTTCTTTACAAATCTTGTTTTATCTACCTTCTTGTTATGCAGGTATATTTAGTGCTACCTCATTATCCTTTATGGTTGCATTTTTTTCAGTTCTTTATGGAGACAACCTCCTCTTCTAGTTGAACAGCTCTCACACTCTAATCTTTCACATTGTACCTCTTTCTCCTTTAGCTTTCTACTCATCATCCTTTCTATTCTCCTGGCCTCTTCAATTTGTGTCTTTAGATTAACAATTTATTCCTTGTACTCATGCTCTCTCTCATCACATATCTACATAAGTTTATTCAAGTCTTTGGTTTCATTCTTCAATCTTTCTATTTGAGTCAAGGCTATGCCAAGATTAGCTTGTTCTTCAACTATATTTTCTTCTTGGAAATCGGGTCGATTCACACTAGCATAGACCTCATTTGACTGCACACTTTCCTTTTTATAGAGATTTTTCTTATTCTTGTTTCTCTTCTCTTTTTCTGTATTAGCGCTACTAGTCTCCCCTTCATGAATGAGTTGCAGCCGATCCCATATTTCTTCAGAAGAATTTAAATCTATTATTGTATCAAGATCCTTATTATGAATATTATTACACATAACACATTTTTCCTTAGCATTCCACTGTTTCTCTTGCGCAGAGGGAGAGTCTTTATAGTAATCATCACATAATAGTTTCCCTAAACCAGGTCCATAACATATCAATTCATATTTTGCTTATCTCTGCATTCATGAAAGTGTGTTTCACTTAGCACATGTCCACCTTGATAATCCATGACTTCACCAAATCTATCTTCAACATGTTAGGCTTACAGATAAGGAACCGATTGTAATACCAATTGATGAAAACTTGAATAAAATGATATGGGGGTTGAATTAACTTAGTACATTCATTGACATTAATTTGATTTGCTTTAAGCTCATTAATTAAAGCAATAAACGAGGAGATTGAAATATAATAACTAACATATTTAATATGCAAACAAAAAATAATAAGTAAACCAAAAACATCACATAAATACATAATAACAACACATATGGACACTAGATATAAGTGGAAACCCATAAAGGGGGAACACAATGAGTTTTTTTTATTGTTGTGATGCAAAGGCAAGCTCCTACACCCTTACTACATTTGATTTTCTTTAGGCTCCAACCTATAGGAGACTTCTACCACAACTTTTCTGGTACCTACAACATGCATGGAATATCCAACTCCCATATGTTTTATGTGGGATACAAACCACAAGAGGCTTCTACCTCAAGAGGCTCCAGCCCGATATTTCTTAAGCAACAACTTTAAAGGAGACCATAATCCCCTCATACAAAATGAAATGAATATGTTGGTTTACCTGGTCATCAATTCTACATATCTCCTTCTTTATTACTTCCTCTTATCCCCTCCAAATATATTTCACATCAGTTTCATGTGTGCCAGGTAACCCACACTCAATTGATGGTCGCATATGGATCCCCGTCTTAGATCCTAGTCTTGGCTAGACAATTGGAGAATAAGGGAGGAGATGGTCTTACAAAATTAAGATAATATTAAAAATTTTATTAGTGCCAAATTTAAGGAATAATTGTGAGTAAATAAAGAGTTGGAGGGAAAAAAGAAACTACAATATTATAAGGAGGTAATCAACCCCAATCTCTAAAACTACAGTTATCTCTTTGTCTTGACTATTGTTAAGAATAAAGTAAACTTTTCGGAGATTAGAGTTACATTTCACGAGCTTTATAGTGAAAATAGGCGTTTCTTGATTCCTAAAACACCATGGGAAGGTTAATTTTTTTTTGCTTAGATTGTCCATCTTCTAGTCACTTTCTCTATAATTTTCAGAATATTTGTCATATTACCAACCTTTTTGATCTTTTAACTCAACAAAACTGAATTAGAAACAATTCTCACTTCTTTATGAACATAGAAATAAAATATTATAATTTAATCTCTCAACGTACTTAAAATTTCCTAAACCATATAAATCTTAAGATATATTAGTCATAATCGTTATCTATATATAATATATATATATATATAATAATATATAAAATATATATATATATATATAAAAATAACAATTTTAATATTCTAAATGTATCTTTTATTTTTCATGTGGAGATTTAAAATATTTCTTAGTTCATATAGGGCATTGCTAGTAGTCTATATATATATATAATAATATATTAATTTAATAGATATTGATTATCAATTGATATATAATTTTAATTGTGTATATGTAGTATACAGGTTAAAAATTATTTTTGAAGGTTAAATAGAAACAAAAATAAGTTGACTAGTCTTAAACCTTAAAATGACATAATATATATATAATTTATATAAATTATTTCGAGTCCTCAAAATATCAAATAAAATTAAAATGAATCATAAGAGTGGCTTTAAACGGCTTAAGCATTACACTCACTTAGTCATGATAGATAGGACATGAAAAAAAGATAATTCATGGGCCTACTTTGATGGATTATATAGTTTTCCCCTTCCATGGGAGGTTTTGGTGGAAGACTATATTTCTCTATCACAATATTTCTTTTTCTCATGTAGTATTGGAAACTCCACAAATAATTATGTAATTTTTCTGAAATAAAGCTCTTTTTGCAACTTGTTGAGAATCTACATATTTCTAAGATCTATGTCTATGAAGAATCCACAAACGCAATAAATTGGTTTAATGGAAAACTAGTTTGAAGAACCACAAATTTATGCCCCGATATCATAACATTTTGATCAAATCAAGTAAATTTACAAATTTATGCCCCGATATCATAACATCAAGTAAATTTATTGATTCATCTTTCTCATATCTTAGTTATTTATCTTTCTCATATCTATATTTTTTGTAATAAAACTAAGAAATTAATGATCTTTCCCAAAAAAAAATTAACACTCGCTTATGGTGAGTGAAAAATCCAAGAGTTTAATAAAGTTATTCAAAATTTCTCGGAGTGGGCATAACTAAACATACATAGCAACATCTTATAATTTTTTTTAAGAGAGTATCTGTTTTGGATTATGTTTATAGCTTTTCATAATACGGGAATATGTTGATAGCTTTTCATGATACATCATAGCTTTAGAGTAAAGTAATAATTTTATGACGGATTCGGAATACAAGAATATATGTACCTATCTCAATATTATATATATTAATAATTTGTTATGTCTATATAAATATTTTATATAATAAAAGAATAAATTGTGATCCACTGAATAAGTATTATTCTCTATAAAATAAGCTTCCATGCCCAAAATATCAAATAAAATTTAATGAATAATCACCATCATAAAAACTAAACGCTACAAAAAGCAGCCGCTTAATATTTTCGTACCCAGGGCAACGAAATAGTATTTGCTTAAAATACACATTATTTTAATTAATAAAATATCAGAATAAAATAAAAGACAACATTCCCTAAATTCAAAACAAGATCGCTGCGATAATGGCAGCCTTATTTAGTAATGAATCTCATTATACAATCTCAAATTTTGGCATGCAGACTAATCCATGCGCCCTTCAAGCTGAACGACAAGGAGGAAGAGGCGAACCACAGAGACAGGCATTGTGGCTGTATGTAGAAGCAGGGAATGAATCCAACGGTTCCCCTCATGGAATCATGCCACACAGACGGTTGAAGCTCAAATTCAACTCACTCAGACCCTTCAGTTGAACCATCTTCTCCGGAATGGTTCCCTTTAGTTGATTATTTGACCGATCAAGGAATTCCAGATTTGGCATATCACCCAACGATTCGGGTATGGTACCAGTAAGCTTATTGTTTGAAATGTGAAGAAAATCCAGGCTTGAATTCACGCCAAAATGTTGAAGAAAATCTAGGCTTGAATTCCTGCCAAAATGTTGAAATATTAATTTCCAACTGCCCGCATTAACTCCGGAAAATCACTTCAGAAAACCACAAATTATTTCGCACTGCTTTTGGTAAAAAGTTGTTTTTGTGAGAGGCCTCCGAACACCCCGACTTGCTGCCACACGTCCAACACCCCGACTTGCTACCATGCGTCCAGTGTACGGACACAAAACCACCCACTCCCCGGAAGCTAAAGTTCGATTGTTTTGTGAGAGGTTGGTGTGCGAATTGTGTCCCATCAGGGCAAGGGACAATCATCTTCAACAACCTACCAGAAAGTTAATTTTACTTTTACCGCACTTTTTATTTAATGTATTTAATGAATGTGTCATTGGGTTAGGTAAAAACTTTATGTTTTCATACGGCATGTATGGGCGCGAATTAAAAAGTGGTATGGGCAAGTTAACACCATTTTTTTAATGCTTTTGGTATATGTTTTGTGTGGGTTGACATTTTGATAATTGCACACGGGAGAAGAGGGCTTGCAGCGGCGAAAAAGAACAGAGGGAAACACAACAGTGAAAAAGACTCCAGGATTCCTGTGCTTGTATTGGTTTGTTAAAACGAATGGGAAGCCAGTGTAATTTTTTTTTTACTTTGAATATGAAATGTGAAATCCCGATCATTTCTAATGTAATGAAAAATTTCATACAGTGGTGAATGTGAATTTCATTTTACAGCAGTAAACTTATGTAAGAAATTTTTATAGCATATGTAAGAATTTCATTTACAGTGGTAAATGAGTAAATGTAAAAGGTCTTTTACAACAGTAAATGTGAATGTAGATTTTACACAGCACTGTAAAAATCAATTGTAACAGAGGCAGAGTAATTTTGTTTTTGGGTGAAAAAGTTTTTGGTGAATCCCTCATAGTAAGAGGAAGAAATATGTATCAGTGTTTTTATTAATGAATATAAACGTTTTATTGGTGTGAAAAACCTTTGTTCTCAGAAATTTATCTTGCTGCTTCCCTGTGCAAAAGATCCCGAGGAGAAAACAGAGCATTGCTCTGTATTCAGTTAATTGTTTGTTTTTTAGGATTTTACTAGAAAAATCCCCAACAGTGGTATCAGAGCTGATCTAGGCTCTTTGAAGGTGTCAAAGAAGGTGAAGGGAGGAGTTTTTGTTGCAGCAGTAAATCTTCTCCAGCAAAAGGATTCAGGTATTCCTCAAAGTTTTTTTTTGTGTTACTGCTGAAGAAACAATCAGTATTTTAATACACAGTCAAGGATTTAGAAGCATAGTTAAAGAGTGCTAGAATGGCACCAGCACCAGCATGGGTATGTTTAATCCTCAATTCCCACAATTCAATGGGAAAAACTATGACTATTGGGCAATAACCATGAGAGTCCTGTTTGCCTGTCAAGATTTATGGGAATTAGTTCAAGATGGTTTTGAGGAACCAGCAGATGAAAATGAATTTAATAGATTAACTCAGGCAGAGAAAGATCTATTAAAGAGAAATAGGAAGAAGGACTCAAAAGCCCTTGTATTTTTGTATCAAGTAGTGGACCAGAGTGTGTTTTCAAGGATAGCCACAGCTAAGACATCCAAAGAAGCATGGCAAACCCTCAAGATAGCCTATCAAGGCATGGAGAAAGTGAAGACAACAAAACTACAGTTGCTGAAGAGAGATTTTGAGAATCTGAACATGAAAGAGTCAGAGAATATTGACTCATTCTTCACACATGTGATTGGATTGGTCACACAGATGAGGACTCATGGAGAAGTTCTTGAAGAGAGGAGGATTGTGGAGAAACTATTGAGGGTCCTACCTTCAAAGTTTGATGTGATTGTCACCACCATAGAAGAGACAAAGGATTTCTCAAACTTTTCAGTTGATGAACTCCATGCATCATTGATAACACATGAGCAGAGGTTGAGTAGAAATGAAAACTCATCTCTAGATCAAGCCTTCAAGACCCAGATGTCCTTTGGAAGAGGAAGAGGTCAAGGTAGAGGAAACAAAAGAGGAAGAGGCAGAACAGAGGTGGAAGGAACAGCCCAACAAATGCACAAGGAAGGGGCAGCAATCCAAATCAGAACCAAGGCCAAGGCAGCAACCAACAAAGAGGACAACATCATGCTCAAGGACAAAGGTATGAAAAATCCAATGTCCAATGTTATTATTGTAAAAAATATGGGCATTATGCCAGTGAATGTAGGAAGAAGCAGCATGATATGTGTAATAGACCACATGCCAATGTCACTAGAGAAAACACCAATCAAGATAATGTGTTGTTAGCTTGTAACATGGCTGAAACAAATAGTGAAGACATATGGTTTTTAGACTCAGGTTGCGGCAACCATATGACAGGAAACATAGCCCTGTTTTCCAACTTAGATCAAAATGTGAAATTAGAAGTTACACTTGGGACTGATAGCAAAATTTCTGTTATGGGAAAAGGAGAGGTAAAAATATTTACAAAGAAGGGTGAAAAGAAAACCATAGCAGTTGTCTACTATGTCCCTGGAATGAGATGTAACCTCTTGAGTATTGGACAACTTGTCCATAATGGGTGCAATGTTTTATTTAAGAATGATGTATGCACCATCATGGATATAGCACCTAGCAAAAGATGTATTGCTGAAGTGAAGATGACAAGGAACAGGATGTTCCCTCTCAGAATAAGGGCAGATTTGAAAAACAAAAAAGTAATTGCAGCAGTTACCCAAGAGGCTTTCCAAAGTGTGCCAAAGGATGAAAATTGGTTGTGGCACTTGAGATTTGGACATCTCAACTTTGGAGGTCTTAACTTGTTGAGTAGAAAATGGATGGTAAGAGGATTACCATTGATAGAGAAACCGGACAGCCTTTGTGAAGGTTGCATCTTGGGGAAACAACATAGAGAAATTTTTCCATCAGGGAAAAGCATAAGGGCAAAGGAACCCTTAGAGATAGTCCACTCAGATGTGTGTGGACCAATGAAAACTCCATCACTAGCAAGCAACCAATATTTTCTAACTTTCATTGATGATTTTACTAGAAATACTTGGGTATATTTCCTTAAAAACAAAAGTGAAGTGTTTGAAAATTTTCGAGATTTCAAAGCACTTGTGGAAAATCAAAGCGGGCTGCATATCAAAGTTTTGAGAAATGACAGAGGAGGTGAGTATATCTCCAAGGAATTCCTACGGTTTTGTAGAGAAAATGGAATTCATAAGCAATTCACAGCTAGGTACACCCCACAGCAAAATGGAGTTGTTGAAAGGAAGAATAGGACCATCATGGATATGGCGAGGAGCATGTTGAAGGCAAAGCATTTGCCAAATGATTATTGGGCTGAAGTTGTAAATTGTGCAGCGTATATTTTGAACAGGTGTCCTACAAAAGCAGTGATGAATAGAGTGCCAGAAGAAGCATGGAGTGGGAGAAAGCAAGGAGTCACCCACATGAGAGTTTTTGGATGCGTGGCCTATGCACACATTCCAGATCAGCTAAGAAGGAAGTTGGACAGCAAAGGGGAGAAATGTCTTTTCATTGGATACAGTGAGGAATCCAAAGCCTACAGGTTGTATATCCCATCTACCAAGAAGTTTTTTGTAAGCAGAGACGTTCAATTTATTGAGGAGGAAGCTTGGGATGGAAGCATAGAGAAAACAGTGAATGTTAAAAACTGTTTGTCTCATGATGAAGATGATGAGGAGGTGGCTGAATTGCATCCCCAAACAGCAGTGCCAACACAAGGAAAGCAAAGGACACCATTGAGGCTAAATGAAAGTGCTTCTCCAAGCACACCACAAGGAGGAAATTCAAGTGCATCTTCAAACACTTGCACACCAAATGAAAGAGG
>APFE031018934.1:0-11676 GCA_000404065.3 Pinus taeda
TTCAATTTCTTCCAATAGATTCTGTCACCGAAATCTCCAAAAAAATAGCATTATAAACAACTCCGAAATTATGTACTCAGGTTGACAGGAATACCGGTGTTTCCCAAAACCAGCTTCGCCATCCATAGGTTGTACACATCTAAGCCGATTATCCGTCGGTTATTGCGGCCGAATCGCTGCTGTCAGTGATTGAATGCAGCTTTAATCGACTAAACCACCACAATACTGCAGCCTTTGAGCTACCCTCCATGGCTGCCACACCACCAAATCCGAAGTGGATAACCATTAATGGTGAAAAGGATGACCATAAGCAGTTAAAAGCATCTAAAAGGTGGGTTTGAGCCACTTTTTTAATAAGGCTGAGAATATCAAAGATAAATTTCATCTCCACGGACCACGTGTGTGGCATCATCTGCCACGGCACAAAACACCTGATTCCGCGGCCTTGAATGAAGAATTCTTTTTCGTCACTTTGTTCGCGGTCTCATTCAGTGTCAACCATTTTCACTGTCCCAATAGCATACGAACTCTATATCACATTCTGTAGTTTCGCGCAACTCGTCGCGGCAATGTATTGATGAACAATGTACTGAGCAAAGGACTATTCCTGCACAGAAATTAATCAGATCTACCATTCAACAATGAAATTTTGAATTTATGAGATCAGTACACTACACCATTAAAATTTTAAGGATGGAAAATTATTTTAAATTTAAAAATATTGACAAATTTTCCTGGTCCCTAATATGAAAACTATAAAATGCTTATAGCTGTATTTGTAAATTATTGAAATTTATAATGATTTTATATATAATCTTTATATAATGTTAGCTTTTTTATGGTAAAATAATTTTATATTGTAAAATTTGGGTGAATGACTTTTCTAAAAATGGAAATTCAATTTGTTTATGGGAAAATCATGGAAAATTAGTCCACCTGCTAATATTAGCCACTAAAATTTTCCATAATAATACATACTAATGGCAAATCATGGCAAAAGAGGTGGGGCAAGAAATAGTTGGTGATTCCCACAAAGAAGCCAAAAATGCTTGTAACCAAAAAGAAGGGGAGCTATTACAAACAAGTAAAGCTAAAAAGAAGGGAAGATATTACAAGCAAGTCTGAAGAGCTGCTTTGGGAAAGAAGGCAAAGAAATAGTGAATGGAGAAGAGAGATTTGTAGGGTTTAGTGAGTTAATTGATTAGGTAGTTATGGGATCTAATGACCTAAAACATTTCAATCCTCTAACATTTGATGTTATAGTGCATAGATGTACACAGTGGCAACTAGGACCGTTGTTTTCAAAAAGAAACACGTTACTGTGACATTGTTAAAACCAAAATAATTCAACTAAGAAGATCAAATAATTTATTTGAGTATAAGTAAAAAGTGTCAACATTATATAGAACTTAAACATTATGGAGAACTTAAATTAATTTATGATTAAATTGCAGTTTAGGGTTTTCCCGGATTTTATTGACTTGGTAATTGAACTCTCTAATGACGTAGATTTCCTGGACCTCAGCCTACATCAAAATGTGAACCCAAACCAAAAGATAGGTGAAGATTCTCTATTGAAAAGCAGTCATACATGAAAAGAACTCTAGCTATGGCAGGGTACACAGACCACTGAAAATAAAAAGAAAAATGTGACTCCTTATTCTAGCGCCTCTAAACTTCCCATGTGAGATAAATATCAGAATACTACTCGGCGTTCATCGACTTCAAGGTGCCGTCCATGCAACGTCTTACACCTTTCTTTTGATGTCAAATTTGCTGGTCCGGGTGAATTAGAGTTTGACGACACAAACTTAATAATAGTTATGGCCTTGGAGAGACAGCGTCGTGATCTGAGCAAGAACGGATTTCAAATTAGAATTCAATATTTTTAAATTAGAATTCCATATACAAGGATGCTTTTTTTTTTTTTATGATTTATTTTAAATGTAGCAATCTTAAAATAAAAATGTTTTCTTTTGGAAACTTAATCAGTTATTTTTATAAAATTAGTTAATTTTTACCTTTTTTGTTTTATGTTTTTTTCCGCTGTTTTGTAGATTTCTGGCTATTCTAAATATATTTCTTATTTTTCCGACTAAATATTTATTTGTATTCAGGCATGTATTTCCATTAGTATTTTATACTCATTAAATCTGTGTGAATCCATTTTAACAAGATATATGAAGAATTTAGTGATCAAATCTCATTATATGCAAAATCTTATTTTAGTATGCAAAACTTCAAAAAAGATTTACACGCTAAAATATTTAACCATTTTTAATGCTTAATAAATCCATGATATATGATGGTTTTTTTTGTCTCTCCTTATATAGGCTATGTGTAATTTTTAATTATTTAAATTGTATTTTTGAATAATTTATTATTATTAATGTTTTAAATTTAAAATTGAATAAGTTACACATAATATCACATAATAAGTAACTAAATTTTATGTGTTTACATTGTTTTTTTATTTAAACTTTTTTTTTAAAAAGGAAGTATATAAAGCTCACTACACTAGAGGAAGGAGAGAGTGGGTGACTAGGTTGGTGACTCGGTGACTGGGTTTTTGTTCCACAAGATAGCTATATTTCGACCTTTTGCTAACCCTAACACTAACACTAGTTTACACAAACAAACTTACAGATCTTCTTATACTGAATTGTAAAATAAAAAATGATAACAAATTATATCTTCCAAATAACAAATCTCGCGAAATAAACTAAACACCCTGAATTTCCAGACAAACCTAATCCAATGCCACATAATTACTCGGTATTAAAATTAGAATTGAATTGTTCCATGATATGAGTGAATTTGGTAATATTGGTTCAAATTCAAAAAAATTAAGTTATTATACTATATATATTCTATGATATCATATATGCATACATCAGCTTAAAGGGCAAAATATTTTATTCTATGACATCATATATGCAGACATCATCATAAAAAGATAAAAGGCATCTATGACATCATACTTCTGTTTTCAATGAGTGTAATAATATAAATGATGAGATCCTCTTTATCAGAAAAAACACAAAGTTTAGATTGTAGAGCAGCAATATCACAAGGTATCCTTATTCGGATCATGTGTTCCTACCTTTGGGTAATCGTTTGTAGTTTTCATTTTCGAATATATGCAGTTGTAATATTACAATAGAGCTTGTTGGTCGTGAATATATTTTTGTTGTTAGGTAAACTGAAAATGGGAATATGAACCTGGTTTATTGTTGTAGTGTGACAAAGTTGTTTCGATATGAAAATCAACTATGGTCAACCATGGTCCAACATCGCATTGTGACAAAGATTGTCTCAATATGAAAATCAACCATGATCCAACATCGCATTGTGATAAGGATTATTTCAATATGAAAATCAACCATGGTCAATAATGTTTATTTTAGTGTTTATAATATTGATCTTAGGGTTTATATACCTTTGGATTATAATATTAGTTCCTTGGGTTTAATATTATTCTTTTGGGTTCATAATCCCTTGGACTTTTAGTATTAATCCATTTGTTTATTATTACCTTGGGTTTATAATATCAACCCTTTGGGTTTATTATTCCCTTCGCTTTATAGCATTAATCATAGGAAACCATGGTCAATCATAGGAGACCATGGTCAACCATGGTTGAATGTCACATTGTGACAAAGATTGTCTCAATATGGAAATCAACCGTAGGAAACCATGGTCGAATGTCACATTGTGACAAAGATTGTTTCAATATGAAAATCAACTACAGTCAACCATGGCCTGACGTCGCATTAAGACAAATATTGTCTCGATATGCAAATCAACCATGGTCCAAGATCACATTGTGTAAGGATTTCCTCAATATGAATATCAACCATGGTCAACCATGTTTGTTTTAGTGTTTATAATATTTCTCTTAGGGTTTATATACCTTGGGTTTATAATATTACTCCATTGGGTTTAATATTATTCCTTTGGGTTCATAAACCCTTGGCGCTTTAGTTTTAATTGTTTGGGTTTATTATTCCATTTGGTTTATAATATCAATCCCTTGTGTTTATTATTCTCTCGAGTCTATAATATTAATCATGGTCAACCATAGTCAACCAGGGTTCAATGTCTTATTGTGACAGAAATTGTCTCAATATGGAAATCAACCATGGTCAACCATGGTCCAACGTCACGTTCTCACAAAGATTGTCTCGATATGAAATTCAATGATGGTCAACCATGGTCTAATGTCGCATTGTGACAAGGACTGTCTCAATATGGAAATTAACCATGGTCAACCATGTTTATTTTAGATAATAGTTATTGTATGGTTTATATACCTTGGGTTTATAATATAAAACCCTCTTTTATTAATCTAAGGGTTCATATAAGTGGGATTTAATATTATTCAACAATGGTCAACCATGTTTATTTTAGTAATTTTAATATTTATCATAGGGTTTATATACCCTACGTTTATAATATTAGTCCCCTCGGTTTAATATTATTCCCTTGGGATCATAATCCCTTGGGGTTTTGTATTAATCCCTTAGGCTTATTATTCCTTTGGGTTTATAATACCAATCCATTGGGTTTATTATTCCCTTAGGTTTATAATATTAATCATGGTCAACCATTTTCAATCATAGAAAATCATGGCCAACCATGGTTGAATGTCGCATTGTGGCAAGGATTGCTCACCATAAAAATCAACCTTCTTTATTTTAGTATTTATAATATTTATCTTGGGGTTTATATACATTGGGTTTATAATATTATTCACTTGGGTTTAATATTATTCCTTTGGGGTTTTAGTATTAATCCCTTGGGTTTAATATATTCCCTTGGGTTCATAATATAATTCCCTTGGGTTTATGAAATCAACCATGTTCAACCATAGCCAACCTTGGTCAACCATGGTCGAATGTCGCATTGTGAAAAAAATTGTCTCCATGTAAAAATCATGGACAATCATGGTCAACCATTGTCAACAATGGTCAATCGTGGTCAACCATGGCCGAACGTTGTATTGAGACAAATATTGCCTTGATATAAAAGTCAACCATGGTCCAACGTCGCATTCTAACAAAGATTGTCTCGATATGAAAATAAACCATGGTAAACCATGCTCCAACATCGCATTGTGATAAGGATTGTCTCAAAATGAAAATTAGTCATGGTCAACCATGTTTATTTTAGTGTTTATAATATTTATCTTTTTGTTTACATACCTTGGGTTTATAATATTAGTCCCTTGGATTTAATATTATTCCTTTAGGTTCATAATACCTTGGTTTAATATTATTCCCTTGGGTTCATAATCCCTTGGGGTTTTAGTATTAATCCCTTGGCTTTGTAATCAAGCCCTTGGGTTTATAATATTAATCATGGTAAACCATGATCAATCATAGCCAACCATGGTTAACCATGGTCAACCATGATCGAATGTCACATTGTGACAAAGGTTGTCTCAATATGGAAATCAATCATGGTCAAATGTCACATTATGACAAAAATTATCTCAATATGAAATTCAATGATTGTCAACCATGGTCTAATGTCGCATTGTGACAATGATTGTCTCAATATGGAAATCAACCATGTTTATTTTAGGATTTATAATATTTATGTTAGGGTTTACATAACTTGGGTTTATAATTTTTATCCCTTCTGTTTATAATATAAATCCCATGGGTTTATTGATCTAAGCGTTCATATTCCTAGGGTTTAATATTACTCCATTAGGTTTATAGTCCCTTGGGCTTACCATGCTTGAATGTCTCATTGTGACGAAGATTGTCTCAATATGGAAATCAACCATCGTAAACCAAGGTCCAACATCGTGTTCTCACAAAGATTTTCTCGATATGAAAAACTAATGTTCAACTATGGTCAACCATGGTCCAACATCACATTGTGACAAGGATTGTCTCAAAATGGAAATCAACCATAATCAACCATGCTTATTGTAGGGTTTATAATATTTATGTTAGGGTTTATATACCTTGGGTTTATAATTTGTATCCCCTTGGATTATTATTCCCTTGGGTTTATAATATCAATCCCTTGGGTTTATTGATCTAAGGGTTCATATTCCTATGGTTTAATATTATTCCCTTAGCTTTATAGTCCCCTGGGTTTACCATGGTCAAATGTCGCATTTCCACAAAGATTATCTCAATATGGAAATCAAGCATGATAAACCATGGTCCAACATCGTATTCTAACAAAGATTGTCTTGATATGAAAATCAAACATTGTCAACCAAGTTTAACCATGGTCCAACATTGCATTATGACAAAGATTTTCTCTATATTGAAATCAACCACAATCAACCATGTTTATTTTAGGGTTTATAATATTTATGTTAGGGTTTATAACTTTATATATGATGTGTTTATAATTTGTATCCCTTGGGTTTATTATCACCTTTGGTTTATAATAGCAGTGCCTTTGGTTTATTGATATAAGGGTTCACATTCCTAAGGTTTAATATTATTCCCTTGGGTTTATAGTCTTTCGGTTTTTAGTATTAATCCCAAGGGTTTGTTATTATTTTGGGTTTATAATATCGATCATGTTTAACCATGGTCAACCATTTTTTACCATGTTTTAAAAATTCAATGATGGCCAACCATGGTCCAATGTCACATTGTGACAAATGGTGTCTTGATATGAGAATCATCCATGGTTAACCATGATCCAATGTCATATTTTGACAAATATTCTCTCGATTTGAAAATCATCCATGGTCAGGGTAGAGGGCAGGAGCGGAAGCGTGGAAGAGCGGAAAACCAAGACTGAGGGTTACTCCGCGGGATTTTCGCCATGGACGGGGGTAGAGGAGGGAGCTCCACTCCCTCCTACAGTGAGGTAGTGGTTAACAAGAGCAAGGCCCCTCCAGAATCAGGTAGAGGTAAAACAATGGAAGGAGGAAAAAATAGGGAAGAGGAAATAGAAAGTAACAAGGAGAAGGAGAATGTTGGCATAAAAGACAATGAGGAAAATGGAAAAAAACAGGGAACAAAAGACAGGAAACAAAAGGGACCATGTAAGCCCAAAGCTGAAGTCACTCCCAGAGTAATCTTAAATAACCCTAAGTTGCAGGCCCACAGGGAGCACATGCAGACTTATGCAATCATATGAAAATTCATGGCACTATGGCCCACCAAAAAGGCTTTATAAACATGGATCAGATACCACTGGAAGCCTAAAGGAAGCATTGATATTCATCTAGGATCCAAGGGTTTTTTCACTGTGGTGTTTGCAAACATTGAGGACAAAGACAAAGTGTTTGAAGGTGGGCCCTACTTTTATGCAGCAGCAGGGCTCTACATGCGGCCGTGGATGATGAACTTCGTGTCGGAGCGGGAAACCTTTACCTCAGTCCCATTTTGGGTAAGGCTCTATTCGCTACCTCTGGATTATTGGCAAATAGAATCACTAACAGCCATACGAAATAAATTAGGGAGGTATGTTAAAACTTATGAAGCCACAAGAAGGGGAAAATATACCTCCTTTGCTAGGATTTGTGTAGAAATGGACCTATCTAGAGCACTTCCAGAGGAGGTCATATTGGAGGTTTATGATGAGGAATGGGTGCAGACAGTTGACTACCAACATATTCCATTTAGATGTCGAAAATCTCATGAACACGGACACCTTCTGAGAGACTGTCCTCTCAGTAAGGCAGAGACCAAAAGCAAACCTAACACAATGAAAGAAACAGATAGCTTTCAAAAGGTAGCTCAAAAAGGTAAAAACGGCAAAAAAGGGCCAAAACAACACCAAAGTGGAGACCAAAAAGTGAGGCTAAATCAGTTCTAGGTTCTTGAAGAGGAGGAAGACGCAGCAGTTGATAATTAAGTTATGAAAGATGAATAAGATAAACAGGGAAAGGAAGAATAACAAGTTCAAGAACAGGTAAAGGAAAAACAAAAAGAGATTGTGATGAGTGAACCAGAGATGGATATGGATCAGGAAATGACCCAAAGCAAGATGGAAATGGAAGACAATGAGTTACAAGAGATTCTCGACAGAGAAAACCTAGATCTAGAAGGGTTCCTGAGTAAGGGAACAACAAGTGGGGTAGAATCTCTACCACAAGAAGAATGCAATCGAATAAAGCAGCTATTCTTATGGAAAACTCAGACAAAGGGCTCGGGGGAAGATCACAACAGTGAAAGACAGAGTAAGTAGGGAGTGAAAGTGGTAAAATCAACTCCAGGATTAGCTCCAAGAATCCCAGGGAAAAAAAGGGGCAGAAAAAGCAGAACGGGCTATTAATGGAATGTGGAAAGCTCATGATAGACTCAAGTAAGATGAAAGACCTAACCAGTTACTCCTTTACCAATCTGTAATTATCAAGTTTACAACTTGGAACATCAGAGGTCTAGGAAGTAAAAGAAAATAGAGAATGTTGAATAATAGAATGAAACAGGTAGCTCCAGATATAATCTTTGTCCAAGAAACAAAAAGCTCTGTCCAAAAGATAAGACAAATCCATAGTAAGTGGCTCAACATATATGAGTTTATAGAAGTCAAAGCAGAAAATATGGCAGGGGGTATCCTCATCATATGGAATCCCCAAAAAATAGGTATTATTGATGCGGAAGCATCAAGGAATTATTTTTTATTTGTCATACAACATGTAGGAGACAGGGATACTTATCTTGTAATGAATGTTTATGGCCCACAAAGGTTAGATGACAAAATCAAGTTTATTTAGTCCCTAGTGGACCTTCGAAACATATTTGCAGGGCTACTGTGGGTTATAGGAGGAGATTTCAACATGATTAGATCTCTCTCGAAGAAAAAAGGGGGCACAAGAGCACTAAACAAAGATTCCTCAGCTTTCCAATGTTTTTCAAAAAACATGAAGTTGGTGGACATTGAGACAAATAATGGTCTTTGCACTTGGAACAATAAAAGATGAGGGGATTCCCAGGTAGCTTCCAAGCTAGACAGATTCATGATATCTGAAGAGCTCATGCTTCTAGACAAGGAAATAACAGCAAATATCCTTCCTTTTGGAGGCTCAGATCATTGGTCGATTCAAATGGAGATCAAGGGCATTGGTACCCCAAGAAACAAACCGTTTAGGTTTGAAAATATTTGGCTTTCACACCCAGATTTCATCAGCAACATTGAAAAATGGTGGGCTGAAGACCTACAGATTCAGGGATCATGCATGTTCCTGCTACATAAGAGATTAAAACACATCAAGAAGAAGCTAAAGGAATGGGAATAGAAGGAATTTGGCAATATTTTCACAAGTAAAAAAATTGTAGAAAACAAAATCCTAGAGCTCAACCAAGCTCTGATCAAGAATGGCTCTGATAAAGAAAAAAATGAACAAGTAGAGAAATATCACCAAGAATGGGAAATGTTGTGTAATAAAGAAGAAGTTTTTTGGAAACAAAAATCTAGGGTTCTATGGTTAAAATAAGGAGAACGAAATACTAAAATTTTCCACAGATCTACCATTGCGAATAGAACTCACAACAGAATCTCTTCGATCAAGGACGAGAATCGCCAAATTCTTCAATCCCATGAGGAGATAGATGCAGTGTTAGTAAAGCATTTTAGGGACATTGCCAAGGAAAACTTTTCACGAAGAGAACCTTTCATTAAGAACTTAATTGAACATATACCTAAACTGGTATCCAGAGAGGATAATTGTAATCTCAACAGACCTGTAACTGAAAAGGAGATCAGTGAGGTCCTCAAGGAAATGCAAAATGGCAAGGCACCAGGTCCAGACGGATTTAATGTGGATTTCTTCAAAGCTTGTTGGAATATTGTTAAAAGGGATATTGTTGAGATTTTCGAAGACTCCAGGCAGAACAAGACCATTTTGAAACCTCTCAACACCTCCTTCATTTCCCTTATTCCAAAACAAGATAATTCTTAAACACCTGAGAGATACAGGCCCATTGCCTTATGCAATGTGGTCTACAAGATAATTTCCAAGGTTGTGACTAACAGACTTAAACCCCTACTACCGACGCTCATCTTCGGGGAACAAATAGGGTACGTAGAAGGAATACAAATTCTAGACAACATAATTCAAGCTCACGAGGTGGTTCACTCGTTAACTTGCAACAAGAGAGCGGGCATGATCATGCAATTGGACATAGCGAAAGAATACGACAAAATAAACTGGATTTACATCAAAAAAGTGCTCACATTGTTTGGTTTTGATCATAATTGGGTTAGATGGGTCATGGCCCTTATTACTTCTTCCAACTTTTCAATTTTAGTGAATGGATCTCCTTCTGAAATTTTTCTCCCTTCCAGGGGTCTTAGACAGGGAGACCTGCTTTCTCCTTTTCTCTTCATCCTCATGATGGAAGGGCTGGGGCAGTCCATTAAGCATGCAAGAGTAATGGGAAAAATTCAAGGACTCCAACTTTCGGAGAATGGGCAAGTTCTGACTCGTCAACAGTTTGTAGATGATACCATGTTACAGGGAATTCCCACAGTTAAAGAAGCACTTTCTTACAAACAAATTTTGAATGACTTCACGAAGGCCATAGGTATGGGAGTAAACCTTTCCAAATCAAAAGTCTTTTTCTTTAAAACTCATATTTCCATATAGAGAAATGTCTCCAGAATTTTAGGCTTTCAATGAGAATCCCTTCCCTCTAAGTATTTGGGAGAACCCCGTCACAAGAGTATATAGGATCCTCTAGTAACGAACATGCAAGACAAGGTCAGGAAATGGACAAACAGATCTTTAAATTTAGCTAGTAGACGGGTTCTTACTAAAGCAGTTATCCAAGCGATCCCAATCTTTATGCCATCAATCCTCCCAACTCCAATAAGAGTATTACAGCAATTTCGAAATATTCAATGAGATTTTCTTTGGGGCAAAGAGGAAACAAGGAAAAAATGGGCCTTAGTCTCGTGGGAAAAGATTTGCAAACCCAAGAACCAAGGAGGCCTGGGTTTGGGCAATCCTGAGATTCTCAACAAGGCTCTTGGAGCCAAACTCTGGTGGAGGTGGGTTAAGGATCCTAAAGCTCAATGGGCAAGCATCTGGAAGGAAAAATATGCCAATGACTGGCCAGCTTCTGAGATCATACGTATGACAGGAAAAATGAAAGTCTCCCCCATATGGAACAAGGCTTGCGAGAATAGAGAAGTGGTTCAAAAAAATAGTTTCTGGGAAATCAGAGAGGGAGATCTGGCACTTTTATAAGAGGAAAAATGTCAACAAGAACCTAATCTACTGAAGGAAGAATTTCTAAGCCTCAAGCATGAGACTGAAAATCAAGATTTAGTAAAGGTGAAAGACTTTTGGGAGAATCCACATAATGTTGGTAAATGGAGAATTTGGAAAAAAATTGAGGGAAGAGAGGATAGGACCCTTAATAGTCAAGTAGAGTCCCTTAAAAGAATGTTGGATGAGAGGATTAAGTTAGTAATGGAAGGGAAACACCAACTGAGATGGGGTAACAACAAAGAGGGCAACTTTAATATTAATGAAGCTGAAGGTTTTCTCCTTGATCAGGAACCCCAAGCTCCAAATAAAACTTGGCAGAAGCTTTGGAGACACAAAGGTTGGATGAAAATCAAACTCTTCATGTGGTTATTTCACCACAGGAAAATACTAACCTGGGACAACCTTAAAAAGAGGGGCATGCTGGGACCCTCCAGATGTCATCTCTGTGAGACCCATGAGGAGACTATTGAGCATCT
>APFE031018936.1:0-11457 GCA_000404065.3 Pinus taeda
ATCTTCACCTGTAGACAAATCCAATCTAGATAAAAAGTCAGCAACAACATTTTCTTTTCCTGGTTTATCAACAATGGTTAAATCAAACTGCTGCAATAAAAGTAACCATCTAATGATACGAGCATTCACATCTGGTTTATTCATCAAATATTTAATAGCAGCATGGTCAGTATGTACAAATGTTTGGTATCCAGTAATGTAATGACGGAACTTGTTTAGTGCATGGACTACAGCCAGGAATTCTTTCTCGGTTACAGTGTAATTCAGTTCAGCTTTGGACAAGTTCTTGCTAACAAAGTAGATGGCATATGGAAGCTTTTCCTCAATTTGTCCTAAAGCTGCCCCTATGGCTTTGTTTGAGGCATCAGTGTGGATGTGGAAAGGTAGGGTCCAGTTTGGACCTCTCAAGATTGGTGCTGACACTAGCTTGTCCTTTAACTCATCCAGGCTCTTCTGACAATCATTTGTCCATTTAAACTCCACATCTTTTGCCAACAAGCCAAACAACGGTGAGGCCAGCTTGCTGAAGTCTTTAATGAACCTCCTGTAGTATCCTGCTAATCCTAAAAAGCTCCTAACGTCTCTTACCTTTTGCGGAGGTGGAACCTTCTTGATTAAGGCAATTTTGTTAGGATCCACCTGCAATCCTTGACTAGAGATAGTATGGCCTAGCACGGTCCCTTCAGTCATCAGGAATTCACATTTTTCAGGACTGAGGGACAGGTTCATCTCAATGCACTTGGTTAGGACTTTCCCCAGATTAGACAATGCCTCTTGGAAGTTGGCCCCATAAGGAGTGAAGTCATCCATATAGATTTCTACTGCATCATGGACTAGTTCCGAGAAGATGCTTAAGACTGCTCTCTGGAAAGTAGCGGGAGCATTGCATAGCCCAAAGGGAAGGACTCGGTAGGCAAAGGTACCCCAAGGGCAAGTGAAGGTGGTCTTGTCTTGGTCTTCCGGGTTGATTTGGATTTGATTGTACCTGCTAAACCCATCCAGGAAAGAGAAGAACTTCTTCCCTGCTAGTCCATCCAACACTTGGTCTATGAAAGGGAGAGGGAAATGATCCTTCTTAGTGGCCTTGTTCAGCTCCCGGTAATCTACACAGATCCTCCATTTCCCATTCTTTTTAGGAACCAAAACTAGAGGGGACACCCATTCACTATCTGAGATGGGGTAGATGAATCCGGCATCCAACAGCTTTTGCAATTCGTCCTTGACAATGTCTTTAAGGGCTGGATTCATCCTCCTCTGAGGTTGCCTAACCGGTTTACAGTCCTCTTTGATGTATATGTGATGTGTGCAAACTGAAGGGTGAACTCCCTTCATCTCCTTATAACTCCAAGCAAAAGCATTCAGGTGGTTGGCCAACAAGTTGCACAGCTCCTCTTCCTGAGAAGGAGATAGGGAGGAGCTGATTTTCAATGCTCTCTCAGGGCCAAATTCCACATTCTTAACTCGGGGAGTGACAAGATTGGTTGTACATAGATCTACCGAGGTGCTAGCTTGGGCATTCTCCACCAATGTTTCTAAGGGTAGAGCACTAGGAGGTGGGTTCTGAATCAAGTTCTCGATCAAGTCATCCTCGGTTGGAGGGTTCCTCCCATTGGTTTCTATGGTACATAGAGGTGCTGAGTACACCTCATCTTCTTCTCCTTCTTCCAACCAGAGTGGTAAGTCATGCTCTAAAGAGGGTTGGGCAGGAGGATATAGGACGAGTTGTTTGGACATAGGACCATTTTTGATGGTCATATTCCCAGCACGACAACTGATGTAGGCATCTGCAGTAGCCAACCAAGGCCTTCCCAAGATGAGGGGATATCCAGTAAGCTTTGCCTTTGGTTGCAGAACCAGGAAGTCTGCAGGATACTCCCAGGAATCAATGGATACCAAGACATCCTCCACAATCCCCTCGGGCGTCACAGTGGAGCGATCTGCTAATTGCAGTACTGTCGAGGTCTTTCTCAGGGAACCTTGAAGATTGAGCTTGAGCATGGTATCCCTGGTCATTACATTAATGGCAGCCCCCAAATCAATCAGAGTGTGGGGTATGATGGTGCCATTGATGTGGACATCTACTACAGGACTTCCAGGATCTAAGTACTTTGGGCAGATGACTTGTCCTAGCATAAGGTCAGACAGTTGTCCTATAACACTGATAGTTGAAGCATCTTTCTTCCGTCTGCCTGGATGCTTAAAACATTTCTCCTTAACCAGCTTGTTATAGATTGGCACATCCTTGATAGCCTGGAGAAGGGGTATCTTTACACACAACTGCTTAAGCTCCCCCAGAAGCTCATCCTCTTCTGGGTTGGGTTGGATGGTAGTTGTGAGTCTCTCTGGAAAGGGTGGAATAGGCTTTGGTCCACTTTCCTGATGGTCTTCCTCATCCTCTGGGGGAGGAGGTTGACGATCTGGAAGGGTCCTTCCAGATCTCAGATTGATCTCCTGGATCTCCACAGCATAGGTAGGGCATGAGGTTTCCCCAGTATATACCTGCTGAGCCTGTCTATTGTTGGGGTTCGGGTTCGGTTGGGCAGGCATTTGAGGTTGCCTGGGTGGAGCAGGAGGTAAGGGTTGCGGTTGAACAGGAGGTGGAGGCAGAATGGCGGGAGGAGCATTATACTGGGGCCTCCACCCCGACTGAGGTGTACTCCACTGAGGTTGTGACTGGGCATTTGAATGATAAGAGTGAGGAGTGGGCTGAGTAGGATATTGAGGTGGATATGGCCAAGGAGGAGGCATGGTCCATGTAGGATGAGCAGGGGGGCCCCAGGAAGGCATAGGAATTGACTGGTTGGGGTTGTAATAGGCTGGTGGTGCCCCTTGCATCCCTTGCTGATAAGGTCTAGGTCCTTGTGGCCTCCTTTGGTTAAGATAGTAGAGAGGTTCAGTGGGGGCTTCTGTCCCTTGGTACATGGCTTTGAATCCAGGTAAGGTGGGACATTGATTGGTAGAATGGTCCTCCTCACAAACAAAACATACTTCGACCGAATGCAGTGGGCATTCGTTCTTAGGATGTCTTCTGGTGCACCTAGGGCAGAAGACAGCTAAGGCTCTCTCAGCTTCTTCTTTCTTCTGCTGGATCCTGAATGTATCCAGCTGCATGGCAATGGTCTGTCTCATCTCGCTCTTAAGATCTTCTAATTGGTGTGCTAACTCATGTTTGGAGAAAGGGATTCCAACTGAGGTGAGGTGTCCCTTACCTCTTTTCCTAGCTGCCCTGGAGTGGTTTCTAAACACAGTTTTAATGTCCTCATAAGGCAGCTGGTAGATATCCCCCCCAGCTAACATGTGAAGGGTGTCTAAGAGGTCTTCAGGCACTCCTCGGAGCAGAACCAACTTCAGGGATTCGGGGTCAAGTGTGCACCTGGCCCACTTGTAACTAAGTTGGAACCTTTCCTCATAGTCCTCTAGAGACTCATCACTTCCCATAGTCATACGGAAGATCTCCCCTTTTGTTTCTTTGGACCTACAATAATCCCGGTACTTATCATTAAAGGCTTGCTGCATCTGAGCCCATGAGGTGATACTATTCCCAGGTAAGCCCATGAACCAGCGTAATGCTGCATCCTTGAGGGTGGAAGGGAAAAGTTTTAGCTTTTGTTCATCCTCAGTATAGTCATAGGTTCTACAGAGGACAGCAAATTCGAATAGGAAGGTATCAGGATCTTCGGAAGTCATCCCATGGAAATGGGGTAAAGCAGAGGGGCTAATGTTCTTCATTTTCATTTCACCATTGGTCTCTCGGATAGGGAAGGCACCTTCTATCCTCTCGTTTCCTCCTTGATTATTAGCCATAGTCTCAGGTGGAGTTGTCTCTAACTCTTCTTCTTCTATAGGGCTTTGGTATGCCTCGTGGTGTTCACCTATAGTTTCCTCTGAGTCACTGTTGTCGCCGAAGAGTGAAGGGTGACTGAGTGAGGTAGTGGGGGTGTTGGGTAGGAATTTTCCTGATCTATCTCTGTTCCTACGAGGCATGAAGCAAAAGGACTTCTTTTTGATTGCTTGAGTGGTTCTTTTCCTGTGCTCCTGCAAAATGAGACAAATTGATTGCAAACTTGAAACTCTAATCTACACTTGCAGAATGGAAAGTTTAAGCTAGGAAAGCAGGAAAACTACCTTATGAAAGCAGGAAAGGCTACTCTACATTTGCATGAATGAAATTGCATGATAAAAATGAAATAAACTATTTAGAAGAAAGTGAGAGTAAGAATTTAGAAGAAAAGCAACAATTTCTAATACTCTGACGCTTCCCCGGCAACGGCGCCAAAAAGATGGTGAGCCCCAGTATTGTAGCAATAATGCTACAACTCCTGGGGCTTCCTGTCTCTTATTTTTATCAACCCGGTAGTTCGTACAAACTTGGAAGCGACGGTGCTGTATGCACAAGTACTAGACCTTGTCGCAGCTGTCACTTGGTCAGCTGGCACAAGTCTGTTAGGGCTCAAGCCAACTTCTATAGGCTCACAGAAGAAGCTTTATCAATGATGGACGAAAGCTAGCTCAAAGGAGACTAAGCTAATGGACAAAAATGAACTCGAAGTAATTCAATGCATGTAACCCTAGGAAACCCTAATTTAACTAGTCTAACCTCTATAACGCAATGAGGATGAGTAATACGCCTACCAATGCTGCTACTACTTCTATCAAGTGGGAATGCATGAATCTACACTACTGACATTACCAAGGACATGTTTTTATGCTTTTTCATTAAGTGGTGAGGTGATTGTGTGTTGCTTACTTATTAGGGTTTGATTGTGCAGATTGGATGGAGAAGGAAGGAAAGCGTGGGGCAGGTGGGGAGGCTAAGTGAGGTCCCTATGGACCCTTGGCATCCATCCACGGAGGTTCCCCACATGCAGGAGCTCAGCAACCGCGTGAAAGACCTCCTACAGGATGTCTGCAGGGGATTCTACAGGAAACTCAGGGTTTTCTACAGGATGTCTCTGGATTGCTACAGGATGTCTCTGAATTGCTACAGGATGTCTCTGAATTGCTACAGGATGGTTTACCGTGGAGGACTGAGGTGAGGAAAAGGTGATGGATGTGAGAGGTCAAGGGATGAGGCCAAGTGAGGATTAGGAGATGCTTAGGAAAGGACAGAGCGCTGTGTAAGGCAGAGAAACGTGGTTGTATGCAAGGTCAGAACAGAAGAGATGGCAATGAACGAAATGGAAGAGAGTGTAAATGAACCAAATGACCGAAACTGTTGATCAAACCAAGAAAACATAAACCTACACTAAATATACCGTGATCTTATTTAACAGTGATCCAAAACGCAAGTAGAAGTACGTATGGGACTGTGGTGAAGAGTTGTGTGGTTGGTATAAATGACAAGGAAGCATCTAAATCCAAATCATAATTGCATCAACCAGTTTTGTGCGTATTTTTGGTGGTCTGCTACGTACTGCACCCCAATCTTCAAACGAGATGGCAGTGAGCCTTAGCAAACGATTTTAATGGAGCTCCAATGAATAACATGCATCAACTGCTACTCTAAACAAATGAAAGGAATTGCATCACAACCAAAACCTATCTAACTCACAAAGGAATCAAATTGCAAGACTACCATTCACGTTGCATGCGCAAATAAACTCAAAGTGCTGGAAAAAGAACGAGAAGCAATACTACACAGAGGGGATCTATGGCTCTCAGGTTGGGCCCTAACCTGAGAGCTATAGTCTCCAAATGAAACTCAGGGATCGATCAAAAACTGTCTTCTTTATTCATGATTCAATGTCATGCCGAACTGGCTTACAGCAAAAAAGGAAACAACCTGGACTGATTACAAAAATGATAAGATAGCCCAAAAGATTCAACAACCTATCTAAGGCTACGGCCTCCATATTTATACAAAAAAAGATGATGATCCGCCAAGTAGCCTTGATTCTCGGAGCTCGGCTGTCCACTGAAGTTAAACTGCGGATTTGTGAGGCAGTCAACAGTTGATGACTGATGTTCCTGTAGGACAGTTGGCTACTTCTGAGGCTCGGAGGGGAGATTGATTGGAGCTCGGAGTTCTCGGTGGGAGTCACGAGGAATGTCCCAGTATTGCGGACATCCTTCCACCATATCAGCAGTGCCACCTTATGTCTCCTTGCTCCTGCTACGTTGCCTTTGTTCCCCTTTTTCATGCCAAAACCTGGAATCACAATGCATTAGTCACGTGGATAAAGTGTCTATCCTTCCTCCTACAAACAACACGAAATAACTAAGAAATGCATGCACAAGCAAATAAAGATGAATGGTTTGAGCGAGTAAAGCAGGCCAAAATGAGCCCGAATTGTACCAAAATTGGGGCTCATCAACAATCGTGGATGAATCTTTGTTTCTAATATCTTCAAGCGACCTGTGGTATGGAGATATAATCATCTATCTCCAAACACAAACATATAGGTATAATACGCCTTGCTCAGAACAACGACATACTCGATACTAAGTAAAAGATTACATGATCGTTGGTGATACACTTTACCGTCATGGTATCGATACAGTTCTGCAAAGTTGCTTCACCCATGAGGAGGCCGAAAAATTCTTGAATGAATTCCATTCAGGCGTATGTGGGGGGCATCAATCTGGTTATGCTACGGCACAAAATATTTTATGAGCAAGATACTTCTGGCCAACAATGTTCAAAGATTGCATAACCGCAGTTAGAAGTTGCCATGCTTGTCAAATCTTCGACCGCAAAACCAGAATACCACCCGCATCTTTGCAGCTAGTAGTTGATATTGGGCCATTCGCCAAATGGGGCATAGATTTCATGACATGTAACCCCACTTCGGCTGGGGGGCATGGGTATATCATAGTCGTAGTTGACTATTTTAGGAAATGGGCCAAGGCGATGCCTACATTAAACAATAGCGGTGAGATAGCTACTCTTTTCTTTTTCAATCATGTAGTCTCCAGATTCTGTGTTCCACAAGCTATAGTCACAGGTCATGGATCGTATTTCCACAATAACATGATGGTTGAGTTGGCTTCCAAATTAGGACTATCCCATGACAGCTCTACTTCGTATTATCCGCAAGCTAACGGGCAAGTTGAGGCAATCAACAAAGTCCTGAAATGCATGCTGCAAAGGATGATTGGAGTCCATAAACGGAGTTAGCACCTAATCTTGTACTCATCCTTGTGGTCATACCGAACATCGGTAAGAAATGCGACCAGGTTTACACCCGTTCAACTGGTGTATGGCCTGGAAGCTATCTTTCCAGTTCAATGCAAAATCTCGTCCCTCAAGTTCGCAGTCGACCTTCTTCCTGAAACTTCAGAAGAGGAGGATCGTTTCTTGGAATTAATCCAGCTGGATGAAACCCATCGTGATGCCGTCTTAGCTAACGAAGCACATAAAAAACGAGTCAAGGTGTAGTTTGACAAGAATTTCAAACCCCGTGTCTTCTTAGAAGGTGACCTGGTCTTACTTTACGACCAGGAATCCGATAAATTGGGAGCAGGTAAGTTCCAATCTTTGTGGATGGGCCCCTATATTGTTAAGCATGTATTAGAAAAAGGAGCCTACGAGCTAGTGGATTATGATGGGATTCCACTGTCGCAACCCCGAAACGGGTTGTACCTTAAGCGTTACTATGCTTGACTCAGTGTAGTAACCTCTTCATATGATTTTGTTACATTTTGTTTTTGCTGAGAGTAATCGTTTTGGTTAGGTAATCCAATTTGACATTTGTTGCAGATGTTGAACCTATTGGATTCGTCTGTTGGATATGTCGACGGAGTGAGTCGTAGTCCGTGGAACCTATCTTTTGCGGCCTGGGCCATCTTTGATCCAAGCTGCGAGTTAGTGAGTTTCAGAGGGGTATGTATTGGTCAATCAACGAACAACATCAATGAATACAACGCGTTGATGGATCTCCTCTCTGATGCCATCACGCATGGCATACGCCGACTTGTCATCAGGCTAGACTCACAACTCGTCATTCTATAGCTTGCCAGCATCTATTCCGTGCGGAATCTAGCTATCTATCGTATGTCCCTAAGGGTCAAGATTTTGGAAAGATAGTTCGATTCTATTCAATATCAACACATTTCCAGAAACTTAAACACATTAATAGGTTTATTAGCAAATTATGTGTTAAATAGACATTTGCAACATTTATAAAATAAAATCATTTCGTCAATATTTGCAGCAGGATCATATAACTGAACCAAAATAAAGCTCCGAAAATAAAAAATATATACAACTGTTTATGGTTTATGTATAGTTAACTGTGTCCAAGACAAAATTAGTCATATGACTTAAAAACTCAAAATGCTAGGGGGCACCCTAGTCTAATGGTGCTTGTGATAAAAAGTCACCACGTGTGCAATCATTCGTAAAAGCCTAGTCCATCGACTCGACACGCCAATGGTATGTCACTGTAATCTTAGAGGCAGCTCGTCGGTCACCACCTGTGCAATCATGCGTAAAAGCCTAGTCCATCGACTCGACACGCCAATGGTATGTCACTGTAATCTTAGAGGCAGCTCGTCGTTCCTCACATCTGGAATACCAAGGGTGAGACCCTCGATCTGATTCTGCAACACTGCAAGAGTCTCGGCCACATCCAGGTTGTGAAAGATAGCCCTCCCTACAACCTCTCCTGCTGGAATAGTAGTTGTTGCTCTTAGGCGCACTGCTGGTCGCACTGGCCTGATATCTACATGAGCACATGAGTTTTGATTAGTCTTGATAAAATTTTAAAAGAAAGCACAAGAAAATTATGAAAAGCAGTAAACAAAGATATGGTCAGAGATTTTTACCTATGACACCCCACTGCTCGCCAACCAACAGCGCCAAATCTGGGTCACCCCAGAAATCCATACCAGCATATGGACACTCGGCATAAACCATTTGCTGACGATTGAACCACTCGAAAAAGGAACCAAAGAAGGAAACCTGCGATTGACCAGCATGTCAGGCCATAAGGTCAACCTGTCTCTACATTCGTGGCTCAGTCGATAGTGGCAAACTGAGTGAAATGTACTGTGGCTGCATCAGTGGGATCTTTTCCAAGGCGAAAGCGGTTAGAATAGAACCATAGCCAAAGTTCTTGGATCTTCCATTTTTCACCTTGGTAAGCTGTTCTTTTATCACCGGAAGTACTGTATCACACCAGTTGAATACCTTTGGTTCATGACATTCCAAGGCGTACTGCATATAGGACTTGTTGGCCAAGTGAAGGGCCGTGCTACCAGCCAATCTAGCAAAAGTGAATAAATAGTCCTCAAGGACCGGTCATTGACATCTCGGATATTGATCTTGTCATCCTGATCCAAATCGGATCCACAAAATACTGTCAAGAACTTTGACTGTATCAAGTTGAACAAATCTTTAATGAAATCCAAAACAACATCAAAAACCCCCTGAACCAGTGGCCATGGAAGCTGGCGTGAAACGACAAGGACCTCGGTCAAAGCACGCTGACCGAGGCCCATGGAGACTACGCGGGAGGCCAAAATAGCCCCTGGGAGCCCTGAATCGGGAAAAGTAGGCGATTTTGATGCGCGATTAAATCACGCATTGCTAGGCTAACAGGGCCGAAATGGGGGAGCCTTAAGCACTCGGTCATGTTGGGAGCTAGAGGACCGCGGGCGAAAAAAGGTAAAAAGCGCTAATGTACGACAGTGGGACCCACGACCTGGAAACTGGTGGTTTGATTGGGATGCCCTTGAATGGTAAGAGGTTTTGGAGAAAGCGGAGTGATCACAATCAGCGATCATTGCGTGGCAGTGGAGGTGAGAGAAAAACCACCGTGATCGCGCATTAACAGTCGAGCAAGTCAACCGCGCTCGACGTGCATATGACGTTGGATCTGGAGGAGCCCAGATCGGATGGCTGAGATTGTGCCCAATGGAAAGAAGTGGAATCAATAGGGAAATACGCTGCGATTTAAAATGGATTTGGAATCATTTGACTGCCATGGTGGAGAAAGAGTGTATTCGCGACATAACTGGAGGAACGAGGCGATGAAGCATGCTGGCACTAGTTAGATGGAGACACGTGGCACTCCCTAAGCGTTCATGCTGACGCTGAATAGGGAACTCCAAGCACAACTGTAGGAGGAGAATCAGCACAGGCGGGAGAGGAACCAAATAGGCATAGGATCGACTGGTTAAAGCCATGAATAGAGATAGTGGAAAAAGAGAGGAGAATTAGGAGAAGAATCCAAGCAACCAAGAGAGATAGTGAAGAGTGAACCCTGAGAGGAGGACTGAACACAGAGAGCAGTAAAGCCGAGCAGAAGAGATAGAGGGCCGAGCTGACCATAGGCACCATCGAGCACTAGAAAACTTGAAGATTCAAGCCTTCCCATAGAGGAATATGTCTGGATTGAGCATCACAGTTGACTCTTTCCACTGTAGACGAAAGGTCATAGAGCTGGTAGGAAGAAAAAGAGTCTGTGAACCCTGAGTGGCTTGGGGAATCAAAGAACCACCCTGCCAAGCAAAATTTGTTGTCAAGAGAACTCATATTGAGTCCCTGCATTGTAAATTCTTTGTTGTAAGACACAATAAAACCTGGCCACCACTGAAGCTAGACCGGAGATGTAGCCCTGGAGAATAGTGTGAACTCCTTATTAAAAACTGTTTGTGTCTAGTATTGCTTACTGTATTTCTCTGCTGTCTTTCCATTTAAAACGTCTGTGTATTGGCAATCTGATCAATCCGTTGTTTCAATAACACAGAACACAGAACACACACCAGCACATGAGTTTGTAATACCGTTTGTTTAATAAATCTTCAACTGAGGTCACTCATAGGGTGATTATCATATCACATCCCTGCTTGGCTGAGATCCTTCTCTACAGTATCGGTGAATATAATCCATCACGGATTCGCCCCCACGGGCGGAACCTGATAGTGAGAGAGGGGCACCACGCCTCGATAAACCGGTCAAGAAGTAGATGTCTTCAATAGTCAAGGGGATGGATTTGCCTATGATTTGGAAAACTTGGTTGGTAGGATCCCATGAATCGAGGAAATGTTGCAACAAGTTGATTTGTTGCCTCATGCTAGATATGCAGAAGAACTTGAGCAAACCACAGTTCCACAATGCAGTTACCATACCCGGATCATGTAAGGCAACCATGTCCTCTTCTTCATGCTCACATTCTCACCATGTAACAACCATTTTTCTCCGATGAATCTCTGAAAAACAAACAAGAGAAGAATCAAGATCCTGATTTGGCAAAAAACAACAAAATTTCCATGCAAAATCAATGCAAAAGTTTTTCTCCTTGCGCCCATCGCACCCCAGCTGTGTACTGGTGAGATGCATACGAACTGGCCAATGGCCAGCCCAGTATGCATTGTGCCTTTCGATATATACTGGGTGCGATGGGGGCAAAATGAATTTTTCAAACCCCAAAGGCCTGGAAAAGCAGGAAAACATGCTCAGAATTCAAAAAGGAAAGAATGCAATTGAAGAGCTCAGGTTTAGATCCTACCTAG